>JAEANM010027434.1:0-10545 GCA_017656035.1 Myanophis thanlyinensis | reverse complement strand
ATTTAAAAATCCCATTAAAATTAATTATAGAATTTTAAAACCAAAAATTAAAATACCCCGGAGGTGTCAGGCCAGGCCGGCATCTTAGATCTTAGATCACTAGTTTCTGGTGCATTTCTATACTTAATTCAAAGGCTAATCATTATCTTTAAAGCCCTAAAATGATTTTAAGGGCTTTATATTTAAGGATCATTTCCTAACACAATTTGAAACAGAAAAGCAGGGTGCAAATTAATACATATGTATATTGCTCTTCTTTTGAGATATGAAGCTCTGGTACCTGGGAACATTGAATATGCTGTACTTTATCGCAAAAAGCTATATATTTTTGAAAATGAAGAAAAACTTCAGATGTTTATGAGGTATGGAATGCATTAAGTATCTTCATATCAATATATTGAGCTAGGTTTACATTTTGTTGACCTCTTATTTCTGTGTTCTTAGAAAACCAGAAAAATATTGGAAACTGACACTTCCTAATAAGCTTCCCCCCTTAAAGGAACCTATAGTGTTGACAGCTCTTCCTCTGACTGGATATCTTGAGCAGGTTTTTTTCTTATTATTATTTATAGTCAAATTTAAATATTTATTTGAATTCTATTCAGTGTTAGCTATACTTCTACATATTTGAAAACTTTAGAACAATTTTTCTAAAACAAAATGGATCATTTGCATTAAAACGCTTCCTATTCATTGGTACACCTTTTTTATTTTTTTTATTTTGAGACTAGATTTGATTTGAGATGCACAGAAATGTGCCATGTATGATCCAGAAGCTAAGACTCTGTGATCAAATCAAATCTGCATATTTATAATGCCAAGTTAAGTTAATTATACATAATTATTTCCTAAGTCACCTAGGACCTAAATTGGCATGCACTAAGGTCACCGCTGCTTGGCAGTCCTGTTTGACCTTCCACTCAAGTTAGTCAAACCTACCCAAATTTCTGAACTCTCAATGAATACACCTCGTTAACATATAATGATGACAATGATGATGGTATTATCCATTAAGTCATGTCCAACTCTTGGTGATTCCAGGTCTCTCCACATCATTTAATCTTGCACTACTTCTTTGAGTTTTTTAATGCTATGGCTCAGGGGTGTCAAATTTGTGGCGTCACATTGTTGTCACGTGAGGTATTGTGATTTTTTTTTCCCCTTCACTAAAATGGCATGGGCATGGCCAACCCACGACACATCCGGCCCGTACGCCGTGAGTTTGACACTCCTGCTCTGGCTGGTGTCAGATTTAATGGTGCCCAGCCACGTGTGTTCTTAGATGGCCTGGTTTCCTTTTACCACTAACTCTTCTAAACATAATTGCTTTCTGCAGTGAATTTCCCCACATGACATGGCCAAAGTAAATGAGACATATATTGTGTCTTTAACATACATCTAAAAGCAATTTTTTAAAAAAAGAATCAAATTTCAAGGTACTTCAGAAACTATTCAGTCCCTCTGTGAAGCTCAGTATCAAGCCACGTACATTAGAAAGCATATCTATGAAATGACATCATGATACTAAATAATTAACATTAAAAATATTTTATCCCAAAGGGTGTGGCAACAGCTTTAATAAAAGCAATGAATGCAGTTGGTTGCTTAAAGCCAAAATTTCCATTCCTGAGTGTGAAAAGGACTGCTTTGCTATTCATAGCCTATCATTTAAAAGGTAAAGAAAGGAAAAGAGTACTATTATTATAAAAAATAGTTATTTCTATATAATTAACTGTAAAAACATTCAGATTGAGCACGGACATCAAAATTAATCCAACAAAAAAACTGTTAATAATTTTCCTGATAGATAAAAATCATTCTTTTCAAGTAGTTATGTTCCTTTTCCAGAAATTATTTTTAATTTTAATATATCTTTTTAGCATATGAAGGGAGGGAAGCAGGAAAGGATTTGTAAACTTGTATATGGAAACATATAGTTATGTTAGTTATGTCAGTGTAAATGCTGACTTTTAAGTAGAGTAGGGGTGTCAACGTCAATGCCCGGGGGCCAGATCATGGGGTGTTAGAACTGGCCCATGGGGCTACCCTGGAAACAGCAGACCAGCCCATGGTGCCTTTGCCAACAAAAATGGAATTTATAAGTGCTGCATATGACCTTCCCAAGCTCCGTTTTTGGCTATGATGGCCTCCTGCAACCCTCTGCTAGCAAAAACAGAGCTCTCAGCAGAAGGCCATCACAGCCGAAACCGGAGCTCAGGAGCCCGTTTTCGCTGGAAGAGTGCTCAGGCTGCCACGGTCACACACACCCCACAACACAAGTGATGTTGAGCTGGTCATGCCCACTCTGGCTACACCCGCCCAAGGTCCAACACAACCCTGATCCTGCCCTCAATGAAATTGAGTTTGATAGCCCTGAAGTAGAGAGAAAGGAACATTTAGGCAATACAAAACCTACAGTATGATTGCTAAGAACCATTAAGGGGGAAACAATAATGCAAGAGGTGATGTAGTGCAGAGTTCCCCAACCTTTCCAGCTTTGTGGGATAGGGAGGGGATGTCTCCGTGTGAATGGCTGATACATAAATCGAGTGCGCATGCAGTCACTTGCCTCTTGCTGCACAAGGGATGCACATGCACTCGCCTGCCATTTCTGTGGCTTGGTTGCAAACAGCTTATAGCCCACTAATGGCCACGGCCCAGAGGTTGGGGACCCCAATCTAGTGCTTTCACATGTGACTTCATCAAAAAAATGTGGTTGCACATGAAATAGATAAGAAATAAATTTTGTAGATATTTTATCTATTTTAATTTGTAAAATAAAATGATTCTCTCATTTTCTCAGAAAATTGAAGGAAAAAGGATTTCCTCTTGATTTTACCCTTGATTTTTATCCCCTCTCCTCCATTCCAAGACTTAAACCCAATATAATTTGATTAGATTTACTTGAATGACAATTGTTTTAGTTTTTATGGTTTGGGTTTGTAATTGTAATTTAAAAAAAAAAAATTATATAGATTGTATCTAAAAACTAAAATAAGAGCAGCAATCTCATGCTTAAACATGGATTTTTAACCTGTAAAGGTGTAACATGGTATGGAGAAAATATCTGAAAAACAAGCGTTTTTCACTGTTTTTATTCCTTACACTTATTATCCATTTTTCTTTACTTCTAGTACTTTTCTCATAGCAAACCTCAAAATTAGAAGTTACTACTACAGTAGCTACTGTTGTAAATTGCCAGCAGCTGGTTTTCCTAGGCGTACATGGATGCAAATTTTAAAAAATTGTTAAATAAATATTTAGTGAGATATTGGGAGCCACTGAAACATAGTATGTGCATGTTATGTGTATGTCTACTTTGGATATTAGAATAACAATAATGTGAATTTTGAAATACAGTGGATAATTAATGATATTTAATTTCTTACAGCATATAACCCTAACAGCCCTGATTATATACGAAAGAAGTATAAAATGAAGTTGGAACGGTTCATTGACCATTGTGAACTTATCCCATACCTAGGCATCAAAATGACAAAGAAGTACAAGGAGCCTCAAAATCGACCTATTGATTTTGATCACAAGTTACAGACTTTCTTGTCTCTCAAAGATGTTGACCCAGCTTCCCATTAGTGTGAAATATTGCAAAAATACTGGAAAATGATATATTCATATTTGACTGTTAAATTGTACGAATATGGTTATTTATATGGTTGTTTTTAGATCCTGCCTAACTACAGAACGGATCAAGATAAGCTTATGTCACTGAGTCTAAATAAGGCAATGCTGTAGTTTCCTATAGGATGGTTTGCAAAATGTAGTTTGTAAAACTGATAATGTACAAACATATTTGTAAATTGCCCTATAGTTCTAATTTTGCAAGGAACTTAGTAAAGATTGTTTTCAGTAAGTCTACTTCTAAGAAAATATGTTTATAATTGTGGGTATATTAATATTTTTCAGTGATTAAGGACAGAACTTTAACTGCTGTAAGCTATTTGTTAAATCATTATTCTTTGACATTACTGTACTCTTAAATATTTAGCATTTTTATTTAAATATAAAGAAGATCTGAAATAATTTGAGATACTATGAGATATTTCATAAATTTGAGATATCTTGGCTTTCAGTTGTTTACTGTAGTGTTTTAATTTGTTGTTTTTGTTAACTAGTGAAATATTAACTTCTATATGTACCAGTAGTTATTTGAAATAATCCAAATTCAGGTCATTGCTATTGTTTCTTCCCCATCCAGTTCTAAATAATTATGAGTAATTGCTTCATTTTACATTTCTGAATAGTTTGAGAGTAATCTATTTCTATTGTGTATATCCTTTCAGCAACTCTATAATATTGAGCACAATGGAACAATACAGACAGTTGCATATTTTTGCCTTTTTCCTTCGATAGGATGGAAAACAATGAATATTTATTATAAACAATACCATTAAAAATAGTAGATTTTCAAATGGCTTCCCTTTATACCACGTTTTCCTCACTTCAGTGGCTAATCAGATTAGCTCAGATTAGCAGTTGGTACAGACTTGTCTTCACTGAGATTGGTGAATGAAGTCTGTATCCAGTGGTGGGATTCAAATAATTTAACAACGGGTTCTCTGCCCTAATGACCATCTGGTTAGGTGTGGCTGGGTGGGCATATGACTGGGTGGGCATGGCCAACTTCACCTCACCCAGCCTCTCTTGAGCATGGGGATGCTGCAATGGTCGTAAATGTGAAAAATGGTCATAAATCACTTTTTTCAGTGCCATTGTAACTTTGAATGAACACTAAATGAACTGTGGTAAATCAAGGATTACCTGTACAAAAATACAAGCTTCTTTGCTTGCAAAAAGCTGCCCTAAAGACTAATCATTAGGTTAGAAATGGGGAAATACAGTACACTAAAGATCAATGACAGTCACAGCCATCATGGAAACCTAAACCATTCTGTCTAAAGACCTTCCTTTTCATTACCAACGATAACTACCAGCAGCCAACTCCTGCTCATAAAGTGAAACCCTTCAGCCGAGAGGTCATTTAAGCTCTCCAGAAAGGGGTTGAGTATACTTGGGCTACAAAATGCCAAACTAAAGAGACAAATTAACAAAGCATATAGGGGATCTTAGGGACCTAAATTTTAAGTGCAATTCAGATAACAAACATAATTTTTCCAAAGGTCTCCATGCCAAGTCGGGAAGCACTTTGCTATTATTTTGTGCATCTATTCTTTTCATTTGGTTTCCTCAATAAAACAGGAAAATGTCCTGAATGGGCATGGCGTCAATCTGGAAACCCTTTTAAGGGGAGGAAATCCTCCCCCTAAAACGGAAAAATTTGAAATGTCCTTTACTGCTACCAGGTCGGTTACAAATGCCCCATGGTGAATCACCCTGATTCTGTGTCTGCCATTCCTAGTGCCAAGAATATTTTCAAAAAGTACTTATAGCGCCTGCCATCCCAATACCCAGTGTGGCCTGTCTTCAAAGTTTATTATTGGACACCCTAAGTAAAGTGTGCCAGCTTGGAGAGTTGCAACTGGACTCCCTGTGTTTCTTCTCTTGAAGACGTTTTTTTTTCCTTCTCAACCAAGGAATAGAATAGAATAGAATAGAATAGAACTTTATTGGCCAAGTATGATTGGACACGCAAGGAATTTGTCTTCGGGTGCATAGGCTCTCAGTGTACAACAAAGAAAACCGTACATCTTCATGTACATGTGCATCTTCAGAAAAAGCACTTTTGCGATAACGGTGGACCAGGATGAAGGAGAACCTCCATGGATAGATAAAGTTAGCATTTCATCCATATTTTCATTCCGTTTGGAGAGAAAAAAATCAATGCGTTTGACAAATAAAAAAAAGTAGATAGCCTTGTTGGGTGAGATACAGAGCATTTCCCCCGTCCGTCGCTTAAGGGCAACGAACACTAGTAACCGTCCCGCCTTCTTTCTCCCACTACCACCCCACCATCCCAACACACACCGGTCGTCCTTCTCCCCTCGTAATCCCCTCCCTCGTCTTGTGACCTCACTTCCGGGATGCGAGCCTGCCGCTTCCGGCGTATGCCTTTGCTGTGGCTTCAACCGCCTTGTCGCGGGGTTCTGTATTTGCAGCTTTCGCCGTCGAGGGTGAGTCCGGCTTCATCGCTGACCATTTTTTTCCCTCCCCCTCCCCCTCCCCCTTCCCCTCCCCTCCCCTCGGATGTCTACTGCAGAGAAGGATGCTGCTCTTCCGTTGACAGTTATTAGACGAAGGGCGCGATAAGAGGCGTTTGGGGGGCTCCAACTCTTCCTTCTGGGTCTTTCTCTTTATTTTTATGGACTACGCGGATGGCCGCGATTTCTGTTGCATTCAGCCCGCTACCGATGCTTCTTTTGGGTCAATGGGTTAGGTTGGTAAATAACGATCGTCTGAAAGACGGAACTTCCTAACGCGTGTTGGAGAGGGAGAAATTCACTACCGCGAAACCTCGTATTTTACAGTTAGATGAGATGGGGGGCGGAAGCGTCACCTGTTGAATCTCGCTCGCAGCTTGTGAAAGGCAGGAAAGTTCTGGCAAGAGGAGAAAAAAAATAAAAAATAAAATAAAACGGGCATCGCTGTTCTTTTTTTCTTTTTCTCCCTTTCCCTTTATTTCATTCTCTCTCTCTCTCTCTCTGCCTTGTCTTGCTTTGCAGTCTGGACTCCTCTTTTGTTTTAAATAGGGGAGCGAAGGGAAAGTGGGCATAACTGGTTTTGAAACATCGATCATTCATTTATTTATTGCCCTTATTTTCTCTAATTGGGTCTTCTGTTTTTTTGCTTGCGCGAAAAGCTCTGTCAAAAAATGTAGGGGAATTTTCTCATTATGGAAAAGGAAATTTATTTTGATTATTCATGCATCCGTAAAATCACACACTGTGGAATGCAACCTGGAAGGGAAAATATGCTGCAGAGTAAACTATTGACTATATCAGGATAAATGGATTTAATGTTCTTAGGGATTTTAACGTGGGAGGAAATGGAAGTCATTTTTTTAAAAAATTTACATAAAAATGTAAATTAAAAAAGAAAGTAAC
Organism: Myanophis thanlyinensis; assembly: GCA_017656035.1. Classification (NCBI taxonomy): domain Eukaryota; kingdom Metazoa; phylum Chordata; class Lepidosauria; order Squamata; family Homalopsidae; genus Myanophis; species Myanophis thanlyinensis. Next base: position 3,526 of record JAEANM010027434.1, on the reverse strand, counting down.
AACTTACAAGACTATCCCCATTGAACGTGTTAAGCTAACATAGTACAAATCACAGAATAAACATTGCATTAAATCAATATTGAAAATTACTGCCCAATTAGAAATATGATTCTATGGAAAAGTTGGATGTGGCACAAAAATATATTATCTAAGAGAAAAGCCTGTTCTTAATGGAACAAGTAGCCTATAAATATCCTGTTTAGTTTAAACTTTGAAAAAATATTGGAAAACAATATTTCTGTGACAATACTTCTGTGACAGACCCAGTAAAGGATTTCTTAAGTGGTTTTAGAAAAAGTGGCAGCGTCAGCATTTATTTGAAAAAAAAAAAAAACCTAAAGATTTCTGTCTGAGGCTCAATTGGCCTTAGACTATTATAAATGCTTCTTATAATACTGGCCAGTAATACTATGCAAATCCTTCCAAAGAGGCACTGTGCAATAGACAGGAATCTGGATAAAGCACTTTAATTCAAAACAATAAAGTAGCCACACCTTTTCCCAGATACATATGTGGAAAAGGCCAACAGTAGCATACAGAGCAATCACATAAGCATGGGAAAAGGTACAGCTGCAATACTGAAACAAATAGAGGTGCTTTTTGTACATTGTGACAACACTGGCCAGTTTCCTATTGTTCAGAACATTAGTATAATCATTTCCATGTGTTTAAAACGAACAAAAAATAGATCTGGACAATATTTGCCTTACAAGTTTCATTTGCATCACTGCTAAATTTGAGACTTCTATTTTTTAAAAAAATGAGCTTGAATGTGTATCATTTCTCACTAGATCACATTTTTATTTACCTTATCTCCAATGTTTTAAAAAAACACCTTACATTCCTATCTGAATTCTGCCTTTATTAATTTGAAAGAACTCTTTTCTTCACAGATATTTACTTAGAAATAAGTCCTAAGGTCTGTTTACAATTGGCAGCTAATTATAAGCCAAACTATAATACATATGTACTATATTACATTTAAGTTGTCTAATTTTAATGGTATTCTGTTCTCAGTAGCTCCAATGCAAACCCTCTTGTGTGTACATGTACATCTGTGTGCCTGTGTAGAAATACCAGTATGAATAAATGGAGCTAAAATTCCAGCCAAAGGGTTTACTCAGGAGTCCAGGAGGAGGGCCTTCTCTGTTGTTGCTCCTGCCCTCTACAAGATCTTGCCCCCAGCCCATGTGAAGCTGGTCCCAACCCTCCTTTCGTAAGGATCTAAAGACCTGGCTCTGCTAGTTGGCCTGGGACCCTGATGGGGGAACAGCATAGGGGAGGTGGTTGATGGAGTAACAGATCCCACTTCCCCATTCTGCCCCGCCCTCCCCACATGTCCTTAGATTTGAATCTTGAGTTTTAAAATTTATGTTTTAATGGTATTAAACTTACACGGGAAAAGACCCGAACAGACCTAGACCTGCATACCTGCATCCGTGAAAATCTACGAAAACAAATATATATAAACAAATATATATAATTTTGTGACTATAAGCCACCAAGAATTATCTTATGGTAAAATGGGCTGCCAATAACTTTTATACATACATGCTTATCCCTAAAGGAACAGATTTATTCTATGGCTGACTCCATTAACTAGGTGCTTCCATAAGTTTAAAATAAAGAGGTGAAACATTGCTGCTTTCCCACCACTGCCATTTCCCATGTTTCTCTGTAGAGTCTCCCCACTTTTCCAAAGCAGGGTTTTTCTACTGGCAAGGCATTACAAAAAATAGGTGGCAAATTCATGACAGTTGCCTTCCCCTTTCAAACTTTGGAGGATCTTGTCATAGGGTTCTGTTTTTTGCTATGTTGGTATCAATGTTCATTCTATTTTTAAAGCTACTTAATTATTAACTTAATTTGATGCTTAAGTGAGGCCCTTATTTTGGATGCTTAATTCAGAATTATATTGGCTAGTCTGAATAACTATGAAAGTTGGCGGTTTTGGGGCATTGGGTAGTGCCATTCAAATAGCCAGTCCATTGTATTTAAATAAATATTTTCCATTTGTTTTGGTGTACTTTGAATCTTAGTTTCTTTTTTTCCCTTTGTCTTTAGCAATAATGGATGAAGTTGTATCTAATTCCTCAGAGAAACTTATAGCAATCCACTCCAAGGTTCACAGAGACACTATTCTAATTAAATTTGAGGAACAGAGAAAAAAAGATTTTTTGTGTGACATCACTTTAATTGTAGAAAATGTTCACTTTAGAGCCCATAAGGCATTACTTGCTGCCAGCAGTGAATATTTCTCCATGATGTTCGTTGAAGAGGGTGAGATTGGCCAGTCGATCTACATGCTGGAAGGGATGGTGGCAGATGCTTTTGGTGTGCTTTTGGAATTTATTTACACAGGCTGCCTACAAGCTAGTGAAAAAAGTATAGAACAGATTTTAGCGACTGCTCATCTCCTCAAAGTGAATGATCTAGTTAGAGCATACACAGACCAAGAGAGGAACTGCAGCTTAACAAACAGCTTATCTGGAATTTCTAATGGTGAAACCCCAATAGCTGTCTTAGCAAAGAACAAGAAAAGTGAAGATCCACCAAAGCGAAAGCGTGGAAGACCAAGAAAAGTGAAGAACATCCAGGAAGAAAAAATGGAATCTTTTTTAACCGAAGACGTGCAATTAAAAGAGAACAACTCTGTTCATAATAAGCAAAATTTTATAAAGCAGGAGGCTGTGGTAGAAGACAGAAATATCAATGAACTCATTCCTGTAAGTGGGGAGGGAAGAGAAATATGTAGGACAGAAGCTGTGGTCAATGTCTCAACAGAAAAAGATGAGAACTATGATCCTAAGTGCCAAAATACACAGATCACTCAAAGTCGTTACAGCAAACGTAGGATACGGCGGTCAATCAAATTAAAAGATTATAAGCTTATTGGTGATGAAGAGGACGGTGGGCTGACAAAAAGGGCCAATGGCAGAAGAAAACGTACTGGTTCTGAAGTTGAATGCAAAGACTGTGGGAAAGTCTTTAAATATAATCACTTTTTAGCTATACACCGAAGAAGTCATACAGGTGAGTTCTCTTTTCAATCTTAGGGCAAAATATTACAAGCGCTCTACATTCTGTTATTAAACTTTGATTGAAAGATTAATATAATGTATAAATGATCAAACAATAGATGGGGAAATGAATAAATCTAAACTTTTGTTTATTATTTATTTTAAAAAGTATATGGCCGCTCATATTGTATAAAATAACCTAGATGGCTTACTATCAGATATATGAGTAATAAAATACAAAAGGTTAAAAAGTACTACACACCACTAAATACTATAACACTTATCTTCTCAACATCACAAATTCTGAGCTCACTTCCCATTCTGGCCCAACATCTGAAGGTTTGATCTTAACAGTCTTCCAGAAGACAAAGAGGAGAATGAATGGCCATTCATGCGGTAAATACAGCTATGGAAAAGGCTTGTTATTATTTATTATTATTATTATTTATTAAATTTATATACCGCCCCCTCTCCCTAGGGACTCGGGGCGGTTTACAGCAGATAAA
>JAEANM010027433.1:0-10545 GCA_017656035.1 Myanophis thanlyinensis | reverse complement strand
AATACCCGGGTCCCAAGCCATGGAGCGCTTTAAAGGTAAAAACCAACACCTTGAATCGCACCCGGAAGGCCACAGGGTGCCAGTGCAGCTTGCGCAACAGAGGTGTAATATGGGAGCTCCGAGGAGCCCCCAAAATCACCTGCGTGGCCGCACTCTGCACCAACTGCAGCTTCCGGATGCTCTTCAAGGGGAGCCCCAGCTAGATAGCATTGCCATAGTCAAGGCGGGAGGTAACGAGGGCAGAAGTGACTGTGCAAAGAGCGCCCCAATCCAGAAGATTTATATACCATTTTATAGTGCTTTCCAGCCCTCTCTAAGCAGTTTTTACAGAGTCAGCATATTGCCCCCAACAATCTGGGTCCTCATTTTACCCACCTTGGAAGGATGGAAGGCGGAGTCAACCTTGAACCTGGTGGAATTTGAATTGGCAGACAGCAGAAATACTGCTATACTGCAGTACTGCACACTAATCACTGTGCCACCAAGGCATACAAAATCATGTATGAGTGTTTCTAAGAAAAAGTTGTTCAGACTTGATTCTACAGAATCCTTGGATCCATGATAACTTGATAGGGCTTCTGGGAAGGACTAAGTATAAAAAAAAAAAACCCAACCCAATCCAACACAACTAAACCCAGCCAAACAGCAGGGACTTTTCTATCTCTAAGACTTTGCCTCCTGCTTAGACCTTAAGGGAATTTTTTTGGTTAACAGACCCTACAGCAGTGGTGGTGAACCTATGGCATGTGTGCCAGAGGTGGCACTCAGAGCCCTCTCTGTGGGCACACACATAGTTTCCCCAGCTCAGCTCCACCGCATTTCTCCATGGCATTTCTTACTGTCATTTGCAGGGAAACAGAAATTTGTGGGACTAAAAACAAAAGTTAAGTCAATCAATTCCAACTTCTGAAAGATGAAAGATAAAAGATCTTGCCTCCCAGATGTCAGTTGCTTTTCCTGCAGAACTGCAGTTGTTGTGATGCCCTGCCTCCTTGCTGGCCAGCTGGTCTTTGGCTCTTCAGCATGTGGACAAACATGCATGCAAGACTTGCAGTTTGGGCACTCAGTCTCTAAAAGGTTCACCATCACTGTCCTAGAGATTGAAAAACTTTGATCTAAGCCAACGTGATGATACTGGTTTTAAACATGCCTAATAACTATTTTCAAATGAGAAGAAGAGGAAAAGAGAAACAAGTTAGGCATAGCCAGATGGTCATACTAAAAGTGCTATTTGCTACAAAAGTATGTCAGCATAAATTGGCTGCCAAATCCCACTGTGCCACTGTAAGAAGGCCATTTACTGGTATTGTCTTTAGACTGGCAACTTATCTTCCTTAATGTGAAAGCAAGGAAAGGGGAGTAATTGGTGGATTTCTGTTTTTGGCTTCTCTTCTCTTCCTGCCGAGCATCACATGATAATGCAGAAAAAAATCACCAATCATTTGGTTGGGATGGAACAAAGTTGGGCAAATGTTTGGTCACCTGTCAAATTGTCCAATAAACTGGTTACTGATGTGGAGGTGCTCTATGCATGTTCTCTTTGATTTGGACTATTTTCATATTGGTCTAGAGTTCTTCTGAAAGAGCTGTCAGGATGAAAGGCCAGAGGAGTATGGGGTAGAGTGGAGGTGTAGCAGATGAATTCTACTGATGTTGTAATGGAATGGAAATGCCAGCAGTATCTGAAAGTAGTCCATAGCAAAGTGGCACTACCCTTCTTTCTTGGCTTCAGGAAACCAATACAAACCTAGTTAGTCCAAAAAGTCAAGGAGGGAAGGTTACTCTAAGTCTCTCCTGCCTCCCAAGGAGGAATTCATTTTAGAATTATTGAGTATGTCTTCTAGTTTTATGTTACTATCTGTATTATTATTATTCAAGTTATAATATAGTACTAATTTTAAATTTAATTTGAATTGTTTTTAGTCCCAATTACATATTATATTGCACTGCTCAGAATTGGCTAATTGGAGCAACCTACAAACCAAGAAATAATAAGTGTGTAAGTAAGTAAAAAATACATATAAATTAAATTATGAAACATATGAAACCCTTTGTTGGTAGAATCACTGCATCACCAGTGACAGAAGTAGAAATGCATGATCAGCAGATCACAATACATTTTCCTAATTTATATAATCTTTTGTGCCGCATAGAACCAGTACCAGTATAGAACCTGTTTTTTAAACAAGATGTAGTATTATTTCAGACAAATGCTGAAAAATAATTACAAAATCAAAAATAAGCCCGGCACTCTTTCAGAACAACATTAAACCTATGTACTTTGTAGAAGGAGCCAATGTAAGATTGGATATTTATTGTAAGTTGCTGGTTTCAATAATCAGCAATATAGTACATAAAATAAATAATTACATTGCTTTTTGGATTGCTGTGAGACATTTTAATTTAATAACAATTTAATTTAATAACAACATTTCTATACCACCCCGTCTCCCAAAGGACTCGGGGCGGTGCACAGCCATTTAAAACACAAAATATAACAATTAATTAAAATACAGTTAAAAATAAATTAAATTAAAGTGGCCAATTTAAAATCAAATTTTGGAATATTAAAAATAACAATTTAAAATTCCAGCCAATAAAACCAATTTAAAAACCATTTAAAAACCAATTTAAAATACAAATGTTCATTATTGTACATAATCAGTCTTTATTTTATCTCTATTTTCTATTATAACCATGCACTTAAACTATACAGTTACACTTAGCGTATGCACAGTTATCCTTCCCTTTTTATATTTTCTAATTTAAAACTCCAATAAAACTAGAGATTTAATTAGGCTAATATAGATTAGTTTTTTAAACAATATCTGAAACATTTGAAATGCAAATGCCACAATACTTGAGCGGTTAACTGAATTCAAATAATGATTGCAATATATATATGTTCTAAACACTTCTTATTTAGGCACTTTGGTGAAACAGATAAGCCATAGTAAGACTAAATGTTTTGTTTCTGAATGATCACTATCTGTCTGAGACAAACCCAGGGTTTATGGTTGGAAATGCCATGAGATTGGTTGTTGTGCACCTGCTATTTTAGATCTTATTGACATCTGAAGAGTAAAAAAATACCTGTCTACCTGAACAGAAGATTACATTTATTTCCTTGATGAGTTGACCCCCGCACTCTAGCCACACTGGATAGGAGACAAGAAAAAATAATCTCAGGTTCATAGACTTCATGCTTGGCTAAGCCCACAAAGTTCCATTTCCTGCCTTTTTCATTGCTCCAACTAACAAAAGTCTTCTCTTTCTGTTCTTTGAAGTGGAAAAGCCAAGTAACTATTCCTTTTAATTATAAAGAAAACCCTTATTGTTCCTACTTTATTACTTATGGCTAACTACATTAGGAAAAGCTTGGTCACTGACTTATATTACTGTTTTCTTTTCCTTTCTGAATTAGTTACCATGACTAGAAGGATACTCAATTTAGATATCTATTTGGACTATTTATCTACATCCATAAGCATACACAATCACACATCTCTTTTGGTGACTGTGTCATATATTATATATGTCTGGCTACTTACAAAATTGTACAAGCATTAGAACTTCTCCACTGGCTCAGTCTTAGCACTGCTGTTGTAGATGAATAAATGTGATCAAAGGTAAACAAAATAAAAATTGAAAAATGCAAATGAAAAGATGTCATAAGGACAAACCTAGATCTAGTGGGCTTAAGTTATAGTAGAGACCATTTTAATAGTAGGAAAAACTGATAGTGATAATGATAATCAAATTAACAATATATTCCATTTTGCACTGCTTTCTTCCTGAAGATACTCAGAACAAAAGAATGAAATATTTCTGAACTTAAAAACAATGCCTAAATGAAGCAATTAATAAGCCAAAGCAACCTATCCTAAAAACAAGGCACTGTATTGTAAGATTGTAAGAATTAAAGTGTTTTTAAAGGTAGTCTAAAAGCAGTTGCTTCCCAGAGCAATTATTACCTCAGAATTATCATATTCGACTGCATTTAAAACAACACAATGTGAAGACAACTGCACTTACTAGAAATGTTGCACCAAACAGGTCACTACACCATGGGGCATGTTCAGGTCTTTGTGGCTGATCTTACTATATAAACTGTATGGAAGTGAGGGAGCCAATCTGAACTAGGATCTAGGCCACACAGTACATTGGAATCTTTAGAAGCTATTGTGTAATCATACCCTGTTGCAATCCTTTTGTGCTTGGTCCAATTTCTCTCATCAAGCAAAGCATTGGACAAGATGATCCATAAAACTCACTGCATAATTTTATTCTTTGAGTCTTTTGTTAAAGTTTGACTTCAGTATGTAATTGTCAGTGTAAGTCAGGATGAGTCAATATGCGTGGGGGACTTCCAGTGGAGGTATGGAGAACCTAAGACTGCTCTGTGAAAGCAGAGCCAATGACCATGGCAAAGATAAAGAAAGAAGTGAGTATATTGGCTTTTTGGAATCTCTCTAGATAGTTGCTTTTTGCAAGGAGCAGCATACTGTGGGTTTGAGTGCCAGAAGACAATGGGATTAGCCATTTGGTTGTAACCATGGCAGAGCCTTTTAAAGTCATACCTCATTTTCTTACAGCTTTCAGAAATTACCTATTAATCATCTTAAAAATATTAGAAACCTTTGGAACAAGAAGATAGAAAAATTTTCATAGGAGGAGTTTATCTTCAAACTAAACAAAAAATAATTACAAGCTTAGTAAATTAAACAATTTGAAATATACAGTAAAAAGTAAATAAGATTTTGATCTAAGAAAGTTATAAATGGATTAAGGGTCCAGATAAATTTGAAAACTTGACTTTTACTATAAGATTTTTGGATTAACTATAAAAATAAACCACTTTTTGTGTAAAATAGATTTACTTTGGAAATCTTAGCAATCACAAGTCATAACAAAAGATAAAGGATTATTCTAGAAATTGGATACTAGAAGGGACTAAAAATTTCAAGTAGAAGAAAAACTAGCAGCATAATATAGGTGTAACTTATAAAATGATACAAAATATTATAACATTGGAAATATTAAAGGAGATCTTTGAAGAATAGAGCCAATAGATAGTAACAACAATTACAATCCTGTCAGTAATGATGTCTGCATTTATGGGTAGACCATGTCTAAAAGACATTAATAAGTGAATGACAGAAGCCAAACAAATTTTATCTGACAGGATAAAGAAAGTATAGAATGTGGAACTAAAATGATAAGATGAGAGAATGATTTGGAAAAGGATATTTTACTAGATGTACAAAAGAAATTGGCCAAAATTTTAAAAATTAAAAATGGAAATACTAGAATTTTCCAGAAATGACCTGGAAAATGGGTACTTATTGGATCTGCAACAGAAGTTTGTTAAAGTTTTAAAGAATTTTGTACAGTGGGATAAAGAATTGAAGAGAAATAAAATTCTACAAAATATATGATTGAATTAAATATCAAGTGTTAAAAGTAAAAGGAAAGAATATACAGTTGATTTATTTAATCAATGTTAAAATAAGAGTTTTTAATTTATTTTTTCAATGTCCTGGTAACCCTTTATAGACTTTTTTGCTGACTGCAGGATTTAAAAGTTGATGTTTTATAGATTTGCTTATAGATAAGTGATGGGTATGGAAATAAAATATTATATGTTTCACCTTGAAAGGAGTGAAGAGTTATTAAATTTGTTTATACTTTTGTGATGAATGTTGAAAGTCTTGTTTTTATATATTTATTTTATGTTTTTGATTATATTATTTATTTTGTTCTTTTCTTCCCTCCACTTTTTTCATCCCATTCTCTTCTTTTTCTCTGTGTTTAGTTTGTGTTAGTTTTTTACTACTGCAATTAAAATTCTTACACTTTTTTAAAAAGAGAAACTATTGTTTTGGCATCATTTTTTAAAAAATATCCCAGTGGCCTAGAGTGCAAACCATCAATATTTAGGAAAGGAAGACAGTAGATAACCTATCCCTTTGGAGCATTAAACAGTCTCTTGTAGCTAGCTAGACAGTGTCTTCAAATGATATAACAGTAGAGACACCCAATTTCAGATCTGAACACTGAAAACATAGATCCATGCTTCTAGAAGCTGCAACATTGTTCAATCATTTTAATGGAAACCACATTTGAATATGACATCCATAGCTGAAGGGGCATTACATTAATCTTCTGAACAGGATAGTTGCTTTTTAAATGGCACTCATGTGATTCTATAAGAAATTGTCTGTGAAGAGTGCACATCTTTGAACTTGTAATCCTCAATAGTTTAGAAAAGCATAATTTTTATATGTTTTCGTAGGAAGAGCAAGAGCATAGAGGGAGTCTTAAAAATAAAAGACCGTTTCTCTCGCTCCTTCTACCATGACATGATTGGGGGTAAAAATGTCATGTTGTTGTAACATTCCCAGCACTGTCATTCTTCAACTGTCTTTAACTGACAGATCAATGAAAAATGTTGTGTTCTCATTGCTTTTTTTTTTTTTTTTTTTAAAGCAGAATCTAAATAACAGGCTGGAATGGCATTTCCCCCTCAATGTTCATCCATCATTATCATCTGAAGTCAACTACTTTGAAGACTGGAGACATCCATATTTCAATTTAAATGATGCCAAACAGGTATCAGCCTGACAATCTCTGCTCTACCATGTTTGAAGGGGGCTGACAAAATGTGTGGCTTGTTTCTAGGTAATTTCCTGCCCCTCCCCTGATTTGTATTCAGATGGCTTTTCTCCAAATAGTCATCAAATCTGTTTGCAGAAACACTTATTATTACAGCTGGTACATAGCTGGTATATTCCTTCTATGGGATTTTACAGTGTTCCCTGTTAGGCATATGTTAATCAATCGTTGTAATAAACATTGAAATGTAGTTGTCAAAGGGGCATCAAAGACCCCAATCACCAATCTTCAGATGGGAGACAGGACATGTACCTCTTGACTATCCCAAAAGTGCTTTTCCAAAAGGCAGCTTGACTTTCTTAGTTTTTTTCCTTGAAAACATTTCACTTCTCATCCAAGAAGAAGCTTGAAACATTTTCAAGGAAAAAAAATAAGAAAGTCTAGTTGCCTTTTGGAAAAGCATCTTTGGGATAACCATGACCTGGATGATCTAGAATTTCCATAGTCTACACTATTTTAAGCAACTGACCAATCTTTTTCATCTAAACCTCCAATGACTAGTTACACAAGGGAAGAGATCAGAATGCGTGTTGTGGAGTGGAACCATCTACAAATGGGAACTTGGCTGTCCTCAAAAGTCCAGCGCTGTTTGTGAGGAAATGCTGTATGGGAATGCATATATGGTGACATTTTGGTGGAGGTATTTCAAGTTTTTATTCCCTTTCCATTTCTCTTCACGAACTGATACCTAATGTTCTGACTATGACTATGGTCATTTTAAAAATATTTTTATCATTTGGCTCCTCCCCCAGTCTCATCTCCTTTGTATAGGTATTTCTGAAAAGCTGGAGCTCCACTGAATATGTTGACACCTTTCTTGCGATTCTGAAGAAAAGGGGCCCATTTTGACACCACCTGAATTTGATGTTATATGGAACAGTAGAGTCCAATAAATCCATTTCTATAGGAAAACCAACTGATTTTTTTAATAGTTGCATCACTTAGAGTAGTGGTGGTGAACCTTTTACATCATCAGGTCCTTCATGCCGGAAAGGCATGCCAAACCGTCCTGTGAACCTTGCGCAGCCCCGCTGGCTCTGCACTCCATTCTCACGCTCCTCGTGCGCAGCCCCCGCAGCCCATTCTTGCACTCCGTCATGCGCTAGCCAGTTGTTTTTTGCTGCATGGGAGTGCAGACACACGGAAGCGCAGCATCCCAGCATGACGCACATGCACACACAACGAACAGCTGGCTGGTGCACATGCACATATTGGAAACTGGACATTCAGATCTCAGAGGATGTGTGCGCACTGGGATGCTGCACTTCCAAGTTTCGGCACTCCTGCGTGGCAAAACCCAGCTGGCTAGCAACCGACGGAGCGCAAGAATGGACTGTGGAGGCTGCGTGTGCTGGAGCACGAGAATGGAGTGCAGAGCCAGCGGGGCTACGTGGGGTATGTGGGATGGTTTGCCATGCCAGAAAGCTCATGGGATGGTTTGGCGTGCTGTTTCCGGCATGTGTTCCATAGGTTTGCCACCTCTGACTTAGAGGATACCAGGTACAGCAATGACACTTATGAAGAAATTCTTAAAATAGTAGTTTTTTGCAAACTGAGTATAAAACAGCATCTTGATATGGGGGACCTAGAAACAAAGGAAGAATCAAACAGAATCAGATGTAATTAAATATAAATATAATATAAATATAATTTCTGGGAATCGTGGGAAGAAATATTTTCCCTTTATTCTGCATTGGTCAGGTCCAACTATATTAGGGCATCCAGTTCTCAATATTACTCTTGAACAAAATCCAACAAGATTCCAGGGATGGTAAAAAGGATGACTAGGGAAGTAGTTCGGAAGGAATGAGAAAGGTTTAAGCTTGAGGAAAAAGAGCCTGAAGGAATTTGCAGAACTGTTTTTTTAAGTACAAAGGAATTGTTCTAATGAAGGTCTGAAGCGCAGATCGTAGAACAATGAATGTCAGTTCCAGAAAAGCAGATTACAACTGAATTAGGAAACATTTTTTTTTAACAATAAGAACATTTTAGCAGTGGAACTAATTATCCAGAGGAAGTGGATGTGTTCAAGCAGAAGCAGTTGTGGGTGCTTTAATTTAGATTCCTGAACTAAATGTGAGTGGGTGGTTTGGACTGAGTGATCTAACTAGTCCCTTTCAGTTGAACAGATCTGGTTCTAATATGCTGTTTATAGGATGAACCTTTTATTAGTATATTTTTCTTCAGTAAAGAAAAGAGACTTGTTTTGAAGATGAAAAATCGAGGAACAGGAGAAAGATCAAAGCAAAAGAACTAGTGGTTAAAAAATAGCAGTGTGTAGAAAAGAAAGGTGATTAAAAAGTTGTTGCAGCAAAAGCTTTACAAGTTTCAACTAATGTTGTGGGGCTGGGTTGCTGTGGGATCATCTGAGCACTACTTCAGGCAGCAAGAATTAGGCATGTAGAAACTGCACCCACTAACCAGGAAATGCATTTTTTCTAGTTTATCACAAGGTGGCAGAGTTCAATAGGATTGTATCAGAACAATCACTACCAAACCACTTCCATGTTACACAACCATGGATTTTAGCCACCTTCACCAGCATTAGTTACTGTTGATTTTTAAAAAAGTGTTGTTATTAGAATTTTGTTCCACTGTAATTCATATTAGGATTGCTAGATTCTAATCTGATTTTAAAACTGTACATTCTACGGTAAGATTTGGAAATTATGTTTATGCATATGTGAAAGTAGGCCAGGCAAGATTTAATAGTGAGTTGGGCCATCTATTTCAGTATGCAAATGCAGTTGTGTGAATTAAGCAAGAAGTTTGAAATTAAGGGAGGAACTATAAATAAATAATTCATAATTTAAAATGTCTTGACACACAGATTCCACACACATTTACTTAATCACCACACAGGCTGAAGGGATTATCTGCAATTAGCTGCAATTATTCCCTAAGATATCTATGCTTCTAGAGACGGATGTCAAACTGCTGGCGTCATGTTGCCATCATGTGACATATCTAGACAGTTTTTCCCTTGGTGGAACCGGGGTGGGTGTGTTTTACATGTGATGCATCTGGCCCGTGGGCAGCCAATTTGACACCCCTGTTCTAGAGTTACAAAACCATCTTCACATACTCTGCACATACTAGAAAGAAACAGCATTTTTATTTTATGTATTTTATTTTTTAAATTTATTTGCTGCTTGTTTCACTGTGGGGCTAACAATAAAAAGGAAAAAATGAAAAAACATGTAAACAAAATAGAAGTAAAATAATAGAACAGCAAATGAATGAAAAAGAAAACAATGAGAATACATCAATACGATAACAAAAAGATGGATGAATGGAGAGCAGAGAGCAAGGAGTGGGAGAGAGAGTCTGCCATCATTCCAGCAGCCATTTCCAGCAGGGAATTCCCCCATTTGGTTCTCAAATCAACTGGCAGAGCATAATCTTAAGGCTCCTGCAGAAGGATAGGTGAATGGGGTAAGGTCTTACCCTAAAGGGTAGGATGTTCTGAGGCGTGGGTGCTGTGGCATAGAGGCTCTTCTTCTGGATCCCAAGAGTCAGAATTCTTTGACAGATGAAATTTGTAATAGGCTCTCTGTGCCAGCATGAGTAGGACAGGCTTGACCTGACTTTCCCATGCCCACGTTTTCAGTACATGATGTATGCCTATGGAGATTCTCAATCATTCAGGTCATGGTTGTCGCAAAGGTGATTTTCAAAAGGCAACTGGTGTCAAGCCTATTGGACTTTCTTGGTTTTTCTCTGAAAACATTTCACTTCTCAGTTTAGAACTGAAGAAAGTTCTTGGATGAGAAGCGAAATGTTTTCAGTTGCCTTTTGGGATATACTTTTTTTTTTGTAGAAATTTTATTAAGTTTTCAACAACAAACAAACAAACAACTACACAAAAAA
>JAEANM010027432.1:0-10545 GCA_017656035.1 Myanophis thanlyinensis | reverse complement strand
TTTTACTTGCTGTAAACCGCCCCGAGTCCTTTGGGAGAGGGTGCGGTATATAAATTTAATAAACTTAAACTTAAACTAGTTCCAATTTCTCTACTACCTCAGGGCTGGTCATGCATCTTGTGCACCCAGAGTCCAAAACAGCTAGCATTTTTCCCCGGGAACTAGAGGAAGGTACCTGCAGTCCTACTGGAATGGTCAGGGATCCCACATGCTTACTTACCAAGGGGTCCTCATCAGAGTCCATTTCACTCTCTCCTGGGATGGTTGGAGTTTCCATTTCATCCTGACCAGGAAAGGTGAACTCCACAACTTCCACTCCTTTGAGCATCATTTCACGAGGATTGGCTGGCTACAGTACCTCTCAGTTTTTCTGGGTCCTGCTTTTGTCGGCTTAAAACTCATCTTGCTGAAGCACTCAGCAGCCCAGTGCCCCTCCTTTCCACACTTGAACAAGCTGTGGACTTCGGTTTAGCTGCTAGACCACCTTTTGGAGCTTTTGGAGCTTCTTTTGGGGCAGAGAAGGGTTCATTTCAGGCACAACCCCAGCGATAACAGTCCCTGGCCTGGTCAATTTCCACTTCAACTGTCAGTACATACCAACATTGGAGGTCTCGGGGGGCTCCTCTGGCAGCACAGCCTTGGTAGACATCATCATTCAGCCCATCCTTGTAACATTCCATCAGGGTTTCTTGGGACCAGCCATGCTCTGGAACTCTTGAGTGTATTCTGCCACTGATCTCTGCCCTTACCTTATGGTTTTCATCCTGGTCCTGGCCCTGCCTTCCGCCAGGGGGTCTTCGAAATATCTGTGAAGCGCTGTCATAAACTGGTCATAATTCCTCAGCTTGGGGTCATTGTCATTGTGGAGGTAGGTCATCTACTCTGCTGCAGTCCCTTCCAAGACCATAGCTGCTTTGGCTGCTTCGCTGGCAAGTCCTCACTGTATTCTTGCAAATGGTTCCAAACTTGAGCTGGAAAGAATCCCAGGGTTTTGGGATCCCCTCCATATTTTACTGCCAGCAGAGGAACTTTGGGGATTTGGTGTGTTCGGGGGATTCTCCCCCCACTGGGGGGAGCTTGAGCTACAGCTGCCTCTGCTGGAATAGGTCCTGCTGCAGGCCCCTGCTGAACTGGAATCTTGGTTGGGATTTCAGCAGCTCCAGCCCCCCTGCACCCCGCTTGAGCTCTTCGATCAATGGTTGGAAGCTCTTTTCTGTGAATGCTTCCTGAGCATTACGGCTCTCTAATGCCTCTTGTAGTAGCTGCAAAGCATGAGTCAGCAGGAGGTCTTCTCTGTTGGCCTCCAGGCCAGGTCTCTCTCTACACTGGTGTCTGCTCACTGTCACCTCTGGATGAAGTTCCTCTGATTCCTTGGGGCATCCTACCCTCAAAGACCACTTCGGACAAATTACTTTTTCCTCCAGTCACATTCTCCTAATTGTTCAATTTCCTCCCCGTGTAGGCACGGGGTGGGAGAGGTTGATCCCTGGGCTCCCATACTTTCTTGATCACTCCCAGGGTTCAACATTCTGTGCACAGCCCCCACAGTAGATTTTATTTCCAGGTTGATGGATAAAGCAGGTCTGCCTCCTTCAAATCTCAAGAAATTAAAACCCTGACTCCATGGAATTAGAAACAGGTACTTTTACTGGGTTTGTTGTGAATGCGGAGAAATCAAAGCAAGTAAAATAGTGGGAAAATTACATTTTGAAAGAATCCCCAAAACCCTCCTCCCAGGGTCCTGGGATGACTGTCCAATCCTCATTGCTCATTGTGCCATGAGGCATACATCTGCAGGTGGTAATGACCATTTACAGTCCTAGGTCAGTTGGCTTTGACCAGGCATAAACATCTTTGCTCCAGAATGTATGCCTCATTATTCATACTCAGGGGCTTCCAGACATCAGCTCGCTTTCCCCCCTTAATACCAAGCTCCCCTCTCCCCATTACTATGGCAGCCGATAAGATTGAAGCTTCAGAAGGAAAGTTGGAGGCTGACACTTTCTTTTTATATGAATATGACCAACAAAATGTCTATGGAGCTTCTCACTCATCCAGGACATGAAGTGTTTTTTTGGTGAGAGTGGTCTATCAGGGCAACCTGGTCTACTACCTAGGATGGAGCATAATGCTTCCACTTTTGCCTTTCAGCCCCAATCCAGGAGCCTTCACAGGCAATTGCTTCCATAACAAACTAATTTTTATGTTATATTTAAATTTACTGACAAAGAAATAGCTATACTCTCCCTTTATTTCTTTGTCGGTAAATTTAAATTTAACATCCAGGACATGGTTGTCCCAAATATGCTTTTTCCAAAAGGCAACTCGTCTTAACTTTGTTTTTCTTTTGAAAACATTTTGCTTCTCATCCAAGAAGCTTCCCCAGTTATTCCGAAGAACAGAACTGAACCGAAGAAGCTTAGATGAGAAGCAAAATGTTTTCAAAGGAGGAAAAAAACAACAAAAAGAAAACCCAGTTGCCTTTTGGAAAAAAGCACCTTTGATACATTATGGCTGGCCATGTTCTTTCTACCACAGATAAGTGTATTTGACAATGAAGTCTGCTTAAACTTCATAAAAGCTTCTTCAGTAAATCAGCAGAAAGAAAGGAGGGAAGGAAAAAAAAGGCGTATTGATCTTAGAATAAGCATAGGAATGCTAATTGTATATTGCTTTTTCACCAGAGGGCCATTACTTTATTTAATAGTTCATCCTTTAATTTTATTGTCTCAGTCCTTTGTCTATGAGTCCATTTTCTAGGTTTAAGTAAAGGTCTGTAACAGCTCAGTTTTTTGCTGAGTCTTCTTTTTCACGAGGCATATATCGACTTCTGGGAGGTAAAGAAGCTTTTAAGATCATGTTACAGTTATCCTAATCCAAGTTACATATTGTGTAACAATGGTTTCCTGTTATGGGCTCTTGGTTAAATTGATTAGCATGATGCCAAGTACAATAATCACCCATGTCTGTATGTGAGCTCAAAATCAATCGGTGGTACTTTGGAGCTGCCATCTTCATAACAGAGACTTTAATTACATGCACAGTTTAATCTGGGAAAACCACACATATTTTCCAGAATGGCTTCGATCACCAGAGTATTGGTTTGGGTAGATCTCTTCTTACAACTTGTGATAGTTCAACAAATGTTTCTTGAAAGATTCCTCTTCCTTTGCCAACTGGCAGTAGCCCACCGAATCTGCGAAATAAAGTTAAATATATCTTCATACGTTTTGTGCAGAGTGGGGAAAAACACCCAAGAACAAATCTTTTAAAATATATTTCTTTCCTTGCTTCTGACATGTGGCATAGGGAGTATAATATACAAATTTTCATGGCCACCTATGTGCTACTTCAGATCTGATCAATTTTGGGATTATATAGGCATCTAATCATTCAAAAAAAGGAGTGTCTTCTGATTTTACTCCACTAATCATTGCCAATTATAGGGACTGATGCTCATTTCCATTTTAAGTCCATTGAGCCAGCACTGTCTGAGGACATTTCCATGGTCATGTGGCCTTCATGACATCATGGAGCACTGTTACCTTCCCACCGAAGTGGTATCTATTGATGTACTCACACTTGCATGCTTTTGAACTGCTAAGTGGACAGGAAATGAGGCTCACCTCATTGCGCAGTGCTTGGGTCTCGAACCTGGGCTGTTGGCTTTCCAGCTGACAAGCCCCAGCATCTTAACCACTGAGCCACCATGTTTCCTGTATTTATTCACCATGATTTACCATATATATTCTATTTTTAAAGTCCTGGTTGATGGTAAAAGAAAGAGGCAGTTCTAAAATTCGCAAGGACGATTCTCTATTCTAGATTGCACCCATCTGAGATATCTGCATAAGTGGGACATGTTAATTACAGCTCTTTTCATAAGTACATGGACAGCACAGTAGCTACTAAAATATCCCAGGGCTATAGACAAGTCCTGCCTCAGCCATGAAAACCAGCTATGTGACTTTGTGCCAGTCATCCTCTCTCACCCCAGTTCTGAGATTGTTGTGGGGAAAATAGGAGAAGGGAGTATTATGTTTGCCATCTTGAGTTATTTTATAATAAAGGAAGGATATAAATACATAAATAAAAATATTTTTGTTTAACACAAGTGAGAACATCTGGCTATATTTGCATTTGAAAGCTAAGGAAGGTCATACCTTGTTAGGTAGCAGACCACAATAAGACATTGGCTGATCTCTTGTATGCATCACAAGTTTCTTTCTTGGTTAAGAACAACTCACACAAATGGAATTTCTGAAGTCAATGCTTGATGCCCTGAAAAGTGTATTTTTAATATGGCTCTCAGGTTTTGTTTTGGTGTGTTGAGATTGTTGAAGGTTGTCCAATCGAACTGATATACTCAACAGGATTAGAGATGTTTTTTTGTCTGGTGTTGGTCAATGGCCCAGTTGGGCTAATGAATTACTTCGCACATGTCAGTTCTTGCGTTGTAGCTGTTAAAATTAACATCCAACATGAATACAGTTTGTTGTGAACCTGTCGTCTTCATATCATATCGTCACCACCTTTAACTGAAAGGCAGCGAAGATTATTTTAAACAACTCCATTTTCAAATAAGTATGTATTTTCTCTGTATGTTTGCTAACTACAGAGACTTGTATTAATTCCCCTCAAGGGGCAGACAATTTGCTTAAGTTGAAACTTTATTAGCACAACGAATATATAAATCCCCCCAAATTCTTCTAAATCAGTTTCTTCACTTGCCCAAATATCCTTTTAAGCTACAGTATTTGCTTTGCCTCTGCATCTTATTCTTCCCTCTCTAGTACCTCATCAAGCCAAAAGTATAAGATATTTAGTTCATCTTCTATATCTCTTTAGGCAGTCCCTTGGTTTTACATTCTTCCAAAAGTACAATTCTTCCAACAAACAGCAGCCAAAAAGTTAATACAATTCTTGGTTGCATTAACAGAGGCATAGAATTAAAATAACATGAAGTATTAGTGCCACTTTATAAAACCTTAGCAAGGCCACACCTGGAGTGCTGCATCCAGTTTTGGTCACCACATTACAAAAAAGATGTTGAGACTTTGGAAAAAGTGCAGAGAAGAGCAACTAAGATGATTAAAGGCCTGGAGACTACAACATATGAAGAATGGTTGCAGGAATTGGGTATGGCTAGTCTAGAGAAAAGAAGGACTAGAGGGGACATGATAGCAGTATTCCAATATTTGAGGGGCTGCCACAAAGAAGAGGGAGTCAGCCTATTTCCTAAAGTGCTACATGGTAGGACAAGAAGGAATGGATGGAAACTAATCAAGGAGAAAAGTAACTTGGAATTAAGGAGAAATTTTCTGACAGAACAATTAAACCAGTAGCTCCAGATGTTATGGGTGATCCAACAATCAAATCAAATTTATTACACTCAAAGACCAGAGACCAGAACAAAGAAAAGCACTCAATGAATATCTAGTTAAAATTTGAGAATTAAATAATAAATACCAGATAAAATCTGTATTAAAATCACAATTTGGCTTCCAGTCTGTCAGTTACACATGGTCTAACTGTACTATAATATCAATTCATAAACTGTGAGGCTCCTAGTCATTAAATACTAAACTGCAAAAAAATAAAATAAAATAGAAATTCAAAACAGTTTGCTGCATTAGTTGTATAAAACAGTTATTAAACGTTTCTGGTGAATCCCCAGTGCTGTTGCACAGAATCTAGCCACCTGTGCTCTAGTCGCAGTGTGTTCATCCTTAAGCAGCCACTGAAGAAGATGCTCCATCATTGGAAGTTTTCAAGAAAAGATTGGAAGGCCATTTGTCTGAAATGGTATAAGGTCTCCTGTTTGAGCAGGGGGTTGGGCTAGAAGATCTGAACCACTCTGGCACAAGGGTTAGAGTGCAATGCTGCAGGCTACTTCTGCCGGTTGCCAGAAATTTGGCAGTTCAAATCCCACCAGGCTCAAGGTTGACTCAGCCGGCCACCCTTCCAAGGTGGGTAAAGTGAGGAGCCAAACTGTTGGGAGCAATATGCTGACTCTGTAAACCACTTAGAGAGGGCTGTAAAGTGCTATAAAGCGGTATATAGTCTAAGTGATATTGCTATCTCCAAGGTCCTTTCCATCTCTTCTGTTATTTTGTTATTATTTAGATAATCACTTGGTTTTACATTCTTCCAACAAGTATTTATGACCAAGAGAAGAATCCTAAATCAGTAACCCATCAGCATAATACAGTATCCTTTCCCCATTCGGTCCCTGTCACCAGGGGTATTCAATTTTTCTTCAGCAATTAAAAAAAAAAACACCCCAACATATATAATGGAGTTTATTTAGATCCCCCTTGCTTTAAGTAAGCAGGTTTTTAATCTATGGTGTGCATTCCTGTAATGTAAGTTTGAAGTTAATGGCTTGTAAAGTAGGTAATAATTTTCTTACTGGCCCATTCAATCAGATTAGATCATGTTATTGACCAGGCTGTTCATTTTATAACCACAATCATATTGTGGAGGAAGATCTTTGGCAAGTTGCACATTTATAAGTGCCCATTAGAAGAAAGAATGACAGATTTGCACATTCTGCATTTTTAAAAAAATGTCTTTTCCCTGCAGACTGTTTTCCTGTCCACATCCTGAATTTGCATCTTTGTATCCATCTTTTGTTTTATTCACACTGGACAGTCATTGATTGTTCAAAATGTTTCATAAGGTATAGGACAAAGATACAAATATAAATATATAAAATTAGGGGTATACAGCAAAAGAGAGAAAGAGAGAAAGAGAGAGAGAGAGAGAGAGAGATCCAGTTATCTATACCTTATTTAATTTTCCCATTAAATTATTCATTGATTTTGTCGGTTATTCAGATACGCTACCCTGGGACTGATTATATCATATCTGTATTTATATTTATATTTATATGGTGACCTCTTCTGCATTCAAAATTTAATTCAAGTTCCTTTTCTTCCTTTTAAAACTCTAGAATTGTGATCAAATATTCACTAGCTTTTAAATGAGAAGTGTCCCAATTTTATAATTAATGGATTTAATATTTGCTATCCAAATTCTATGTTCCTGTATTTCACAAAAGCAAGAAACAGACTACAGTTACTTGTAAAATTAATAGATTTGGATGTCCTGAAAAGTGCTATGGTTTGGGGTCCAATGTCAATTCAAAATCTTTTTTGGGGGACAATTATGTATTTAGTTATTCACTTTCCATGTTTTACCTAATGTAATCCAGGAAGGAACTAACTTAATGATTATATCTGAGAAACCAAAGGAAGTGTCGCAAGGAAGTCATGATTGTTGGATTGTTAATAAATTGTTCTAATTGTTAGAATGGAGTATAGTAGTTTCAATGGAAATATTTTTATAACCATTGAATAAAGTTATCTGGTCAACCCAGACCTACCTGATAAGCAAATCTGGATTATTGTAAGTTTGAAAAATCATGA
Organism: Myanophis thanlyinensis; assembly: GCA_017656035.1. Taxonomy (NCBI): domain Eukaryota; kingdom Metazoa; phylum Chordata; class Lepidosauria; order Squamata; family Homalopsidae; genus Myanophis; species Myanophis thanlyinensis. Next base: position 3,115 of record JAEANM010027432.1, on the reverse strand, counting down.
TCTCAATTTGGATTTGTTCTCCATCAGTTGATTATGTAGCACAGATAAAAAATACTACCATGAATGGATAGATTGATAGATGGATGAGTAGATGGAGCTAGATAGACAGACAGATAGATAAATATAGATAAGTAAATAGATAAGTAGATGATAGATAACAGACAGACAGGCAGACAGATAGATAAATAGAGGGAGATAGAAGAGAAAGAGAAAGGTAACCTGTGGGACAAAATATAGAGAAAATGCTAGAACAATGGTAAGCTCTTTGTAGCTATGCTTCATTTTTAAACATAATGAAATATATGGAACTGATTTTAATGCAAAAATGGAGAATTTTTGATACTACCCTAATGAACTTAAAGATGAGTGGATGCCAAAGAAAACGTATCCAATTGCCAATGTTTCTGGAATCTAAAGCCATTTTTCTCTTACTGGTTAACAAAACTGTGAGATGAAAGTTTTATGGTATTGAGGGGCAACCAGAGGTTTTGCAGCCTATATCTTTGTCATTTTCCTCCAATGGAGCACTTTTTTCCCCAACAAAGCAAGCTATTTTTGAAAGCAGAGTCCTTCTCCACTCACACGTTTTTCACTTCTCAGACTCTCAAAACCAGTTGGAAAGAGATCCATCTTCTGAGAAGTTATCTGAGAAGCTGAGAACACAGAGACTCCTGCAATCTTTCCTTACTTTGGGGGTAAAAAGAATCCCAGGACTGTGGATTGATAGGCCAGTCAGAACAGTATCTTGGAGGGCAAAACACCTCTGTATTGTTTGTCAAAAGCTCATGTGTTCAGAAAGTCATCACGATTACAGCTTACTTCAAGAGTATCTTTAATTTCCTGGGCTTCGTGAATTCTTTATCTGTGTCCTGTCATTTCTAGTGTTTAAGATCAATATTGTAAATCCGTTTTGGGCAAGGCTGATTATTTGAATGAGTTAGTCATTGAATGGCGTTAAATTCATTCCATCACTAGAATTCTTTAATATAAGGGTGAACAGTGAGAGGAAATATATATGTATTCAGAGCTTTTCAGCTTTAATTTTGAAAATCTTGCCTCCACACAGAATTGCAGATAAAATTCTTAAGCTGAAACTTGATTTATGGACAAAGACCAGCTGCCGTTTTACATGATACATAAAACCCCCAAACGATAAGAGAATAAATATAGAGTGTAACAGAATTGAAAAAGACCTTGGAAATCTTCTAGTCCAAACCCCTGCTCAAGCAGGAGACCCTTACTATTCTGGACAAATGAGTAGCCAATCTTTTCTTTAAAAACCTCCAGTGATGAAGCACTCACAACTTTTGAAGGCAAGTTGTTCAACTGGTTAATTGTTTTCACTGTTAGGAAGTTTCTCCTTAGTTCTCTTTTTGATAGGTTTCCATCCATTGCTTCTTATCCTACAGTCAGATGCTTTGGATTATAGGTTGACCTCCTGTTCTTTGAGGCAGCCCCTCAGATACTGGAAGATTGCTATCATGTCACTCCTAGTCCTTTTTATTAAATTAGACATGCCCTGTTCCTGCAACTGTTCATCATATGTTTTAGCCCCCAGTCCTCTTATCATCTTTGTTGCTCAAACTCTTTTTTATATCGTGCTGACCAAAACTGGATGCTGTATTCCAAGTGTGATCTTATCAAAACATTATAAAGTGGTACTAACACTTCATGTGATCTTGATTCTATTTGTTTATTAATGCAACATAGAATTGCGTAAGCATTTCACTGCATATTGTACCATGTATGACTGTGTATGTGACCAATAAAATTTGAATTTGAATTTGCATTGCTTTTTTGGCAGTTGCAGCAAACTTCTGGCTCATATTTAAGTGGTTGTCTACTAGGACTCCTAGATCCCACTCAACAATTATTGCTGTTGAACCAGATATCAAACCTGTCCTATGCCTGTGCATTTGGTTGGGGCCAATCTGTTTTGGTATTTGTTTAAGTTTAGATGTGGTAACGGGGTTTAAAACTACAGTAGGCCCATTAAACCGACTAGAAATTTAATTTAGTACTTTAGTACTTGGCAATTTTATTTTTATGCCTGTTTTTGAGAGATTTTCTACCCAATTCCATGAGCGTGGTCTGTCAAGATCAGAAAGCAAGTTGCAGAGTGAATTTTAGCCTCTGGGTAAAAGGCCAATTGGACATCGCTGCCAATGGTTCTACCTTTGTCCAGCATCACCATGGCAGCGTTCCTGTGATGCTATAGCTTGTCTTGCCTGGACCATTTTCTCTTCCCCTGGAAAGTTGTCAGTTTGTGTAAGGGAAGAGTATATTTTTCAGAAATCACATTATTTTTCTAAGACACAGTGTGCATTAGAAACAGTTTGCAAATATTGTCTTAGTCACAGCGACTTTTGAAGGTGCAACTGATGTTGTATTACTAATGCTGTGAACGTAAAGCATTTTCCCCCCAGTGGCTTTTATATTTGGTCCCCTGGAAGCCTTAGGCAAACTTCTAGCTTGCTTATTTTATTTCAAGTATAACATTTTATTGCAGAAAATTGCAATCAACTCTGCATTTTTTTTGTATAAGACATTAAGTTGCTTATTACAACCACTTCAGCAGCTGATGTTGGACATATTATAATAGCACTTTCCTTTGCCTGGCCAAAAATGGCTTGCTAATTTAGTTTGGGCAAATAGGGAGGGGCTTTCGGTGATGATAATCAGATCCGGAGACTTTTAGAAACAACAATTAGCAGACCCAGGGAGGGAGGATTCATTTCGGCAAATTGTGTCAATGTTGGGAATATTTGGGAAGGCCAGCTGCAGCTGAGGGGGATATAACATCCTATCTCTGCGGATCATTGATTTTCTGAAATGTTTTGTTTTTTCCCTGGGCTGCTACACGGAGCATCCATTTTCATGGAGAAACCAAAGACAATTCTGTTTATGGAGCCCTAGGGAAGGAAGAGAAATAGGGAAGAACAGGGGAATTGTCACTTAGATTGAATGAGATAAGCTTACAATTTTCTGTTTTATTTGTTTGTTCATGTCTGTGGTTTGGAAAATGAAAGATAGCTGGGTCTAAATGTTAGAAAGTCATGAAGCAGTTAAGATATTGATTTGCAACTATCTGTCTGTCTGTCTGTCTGTCTGTCTG
>JAEANM010027431.1:0-10546 GCA_017656035.1 Myanophis thanlyinensis | reverse complement strand
TCGGAACAAGCTTCTTGCTTCTCAGCCGAGTCCGGATTTGCGGTCGATTTCCGGCGAAGGGAAGCCAGCCCCCCCCCCGACACCGACGACCCCCGACGGCCCCAACGCCGCCCCCCTGGATGCCGCCCCCCCCGACGCTGCCCCCGCCCCCCCGACGCCGCTCCCCCGTCCTCTTTTTTGGCTATCAAATATGGTCACCCTAGATTTAAGTGAATGTATTTTGTTTGCCCATGGATGAACCACTGAACCTCAGGCAGTCCTTGACATATGACCAGTTACTTAGTAATCATTTAAAGTTACAACAGATCTACATGGGGCTACTTATGACCTGGATTCAAAAGTTCTGATGGTCACCATGATTGCACTCAGCAACCAGGCCACATTTACAGCCATTTGCAGCTGCCAGGTGACCATGGTTTATAATTGTTTTGCTGAAAGCCCACATTTACCTTTGTTTTTCAGCAGAACAGCATACATAACGAACCATTGATTTGTTTAACAATTGCAATGGACCCTGTACAACTCTAACATTCACTCAACAACCACTGCAAAAAAGGTCATAAAATTGGGTTGTTCGAAAACTAGCTATAAACTATTTAACAAAAGTTCCCTTTGCTTTAACAGCTCCCACTGGTTCAGGTAAAATATTTATATGACCTGAACAGGTGCAAAGATAATGTGGCTGAAGTGGGGAGGAAAAAACCTAAACAAGGAATACCAATGACCACTGTAACATGATAAAATTCCACAATGAGGGTGCAAAGTTAAAAGGGTCTCAGTTGAGAAACCAGAAGTAGAAGGGAAATCCAAAGCTTGAAACAGTTAAAATTATTGATTTAGAATGAATGAACGAATTGAGACAAATACTGAAATAAAATAGCATAAGAATATTTAGTTGAGGAATTATAATTAGCAAGGGCAAGAACAAAAAGTCTCTTTAGCCAACTAATGATTGAATATAAGGCTCCTATTGCAATAAATTTAACAATGGCTATGGATGTACTTTTATGCCCGTTTATCTTTAAACAATAAAAGCATCAAGTGAAGGCATTCAAATTTATTCACAGAATGTTGTAAAGGAGATTTCAAATTACCCAGATTTAAAACTGTCCTGTATTTTCCCAAGTTTATTTCCTACACAAAATCCATTTAGGGGGAAAGAAGAAGAATTCTATAACATATTTTGATTAACAGGATTTAGAGCCATCTATCCAGAAGCACCTTGAAGGCAAGTCATAATATCACCACTGGGAGGGTGTTTTTTTTTTAAATTAAACAGTGTTCCATGTAAAAGAATATGATCTGCCACAACTTTTTTTATACGATGTCAAGGAACCTTACTATGAAAAGTTCTCCTAGGTAAGGGCATTTCAGTGTACAGTAGATATGCAAACAGTAAATAATATGGGTGGTCTTTTCATTGTTTGTGACACCAGATTCTAAATTCTTTGCTTCCTTTTCTCATTTAAGCTGTCTCTTCTGGTGATGTCACAGTGTCACCCGACATCTTCCTGCAGCACAGTAAAAGGTCAAAAATTGAGCTGCAGACCCTGATCCCTCAAACATTACCCTCCTGTCCTACAATATAAAGAACCTTTTTTTATTCATTGTTCATAGGATCTGCGGAAACTGCATATATAGTACATGCTCAGTTTCTCTTTCCCACACAGGGAGGAGGCACAATGTTATTCATTTCCTAAACTCAGATTTGCAGTGAGTATCCATCCTCATTCAGATCACACATGCTGAGGATGGCTTCCACTCCATAAAACAGGAATAACGAAGTGATTACTCCTTAACAGCAAAATTATCATAATGAACGAATGAGCGCATTAAGATTCCAATCCGTCTATTCACTTCTAAGAATGCTATAAAAAGAAGGAGATGCTTTTGGTGATGATAGAATTTGCAAAATAGTCCCATGGGAAATACAGTGCAGAAAAAGATGGTCTCTTTCAGGAGCAGTTGCACTGGGAAAAGGGTGTTGCTTTTTAATTCAAAAGCAAGCTAAGCTCCTAATTGCTATACAAGGCACAGCCCAACTAGATGCCTTTCAGTCTGGAAGCTCCACAATTAATCTACATATCTGAGGACTGATTCCAAATGTTTTGGAGGAGGAGGAATAGGTGCCACATTTTAAAAACATAATTCTATCAAGCATAAGTGGTGAGATAGAAGGCAAAGAAATTTAATAAATAAAGAACAAAAGATATATTTGTACTATATGTGACATATAAACTGAAATAGTAAGTTTGTCACAGTGTACTCATATATATAAACTGTACTCAATTAGTTTTAAAATAACTATTCATTCAAACCAAATATAGAATATGGTTTAGTACAGTGATGGAATTCAAATTGTTTTACTACCAGTTCTGTGGGCATGGGTTGGTGGCTGGGGGAGGTCATGTGACTGGGTGAGCAGTTTCTGTAAGCAGGGCAATAAAGATTGGGCTAGAAACAACACCAGAATATTTTTTCTTGCCTTCCTTATTGGATTAACCCTGTAAAGTGGAAAAAAATAAAAGGAGATTTATTTTAACAACCGGTTCTCCGAATTGCTTAGAAAACTTAGTACCGGTTCTAGCGAACCTGCTGAATTTCACCTCTGGTTTAATACTGTATGTCCACCCAAATTTTAATATATTTTATTTCATATCAACTGATTGTTGTTGGGTGGGTTGTTGGGTGGGAAGAGAGGAGAATATCTAACTCCTGAGCATCAGATCATGTTGATTACACTGTATAAGAAATACTAATGATCTGATGGCCATTTCGAAAAATCCTTTCTTAGCGAGCACCTAGAAGCTAAAAGGAACATACGTGCCAAATTTCAAGTTTGTAGGCTTTACAGTTCTGGAAATTTTGTGATGAGTGAGTGGTATTTGGCTTTTATATATAGAGAGAGATTCTATTATTCCTAAGCAGCAGGCAGTTGGGCATGATGGAAATTACATTTGATACTGTCCCTAATATTCTTCCCCCACCTTTTAAGATGAGAAATTAAGACACTGGGGATTTGACAAACTTGTCCAGGAAAGTATAAGGAATACTTTTTGCGGTCTTTATAGACAAAGCACCACTAAGAGGGAAATGGAACACACAGCTGTCTTGTAAAACTAAACAAGAAGGATTCTTTTTCTTTCTTTATTCACAAGGAAGTAAACAAGTGCATTTCATTAGGCTGCTTGGTAATATTTTTCCAAGAAAATTTCGTTTCCTGACAGTTGGCCATATGGAAGGCTGAATGAAAAGGAAAACACTGTGCTACATGGGATAGTATTTCTCAGAACAGGACAGAAGATCCTTCTAAATTTCTCCTTCCTAGGCAGTTTTTTATTCTGTTTTTTTTTCTGTTCTGCATCTTTAACAAAGTCAACAAGAACAAACAGAACATTTCAAATGAGAAGTGACCTCTTTCCCTATGATCTAATAAGGATGTTCCCATTAAAGATTTACAAGATGTTTTCAAGAGAGTCTGAGGATAATTGGCACTTGATGCTAACCCAAGAAAACTTGCAGTAGGGAAAAATTATCAATATATATTTCAATCTATGTGCAATGACAGCCCCCTCAACGACTCCCATCTGCTACTGACTTGGTTCATACATCATACTGATCCAAAGGTGGTTTGGTTTTGGCTTGATATGTGATCCCAGACATTGCAGTTTGTAATTCATGATTGATAACATAATGTAGCATGTAAACCAGGCCAATATTACTTCACCTCCATTAGCCATTTACCGCCAGTAATTAATAGTGAAGTTTGGCACAAGAAGCAGACAAAAGTATTGATTAACTTGGGATTCTCCTACTGGCAACTAAGTACTCTCAAGATTTTTAAACTACTTTCTTCTGGTTAACACTTAAAATATGAAATGTTTGTTACTTCCATTATGACAGACTCTTGAACAGAACTATATAAATGCTCCCTGAGTACCTTTGATTTATCACTTTGGTGAAAAAATTATTCCCAGTAAGTATCCTTTTGTTAGCCTTTTTTTTATATTAACCCATCTAGTCAGAATTAGGGACTCCTTTTATAATGTAGGGATATGGTAGCTCAGTGGCTAAGACGCTGAGCTTGTCGATCAGAAGGTTGGCAGTTCAGCAATTTAAATCCCTAGCACCACATAATAGAGTGTGCTCCTGTTACTTGTCCCACTTCTACCAACCTAGCAGTTTGAAAGCACATAAAAAATGCAAGCAGAAAAATAGGGACCACTTTGGTGGGAAGATAACAGCATTCCGTGCACCTTTGGCATTTAGTCATTCCCATCTCTGTTTCTAAGCCAAAACGACTAGCATGCATGTGCAGGAGAGCCTTTACCTTTATAATGTAAACTCAGAATGACCAAAAAAACAATATCGGATTGGCTATCTAGACCATTTTATCAAAGAGGAAGTTTCTTACATGATTACATCAGATATGAAGCTTCTTATACAATTAATCCAAACTGCAACAGTTTTTAACAACTGAACAGGCCTGAGATTACCGGTATATTGTTTTATTCTATTCTTGCTCCTGTGGATAGTTTTAATTTGTCTCTAAGAGTTTATATCCCTAAGCTTTATATAATGCTGGGAAAAGTGGAAAGAAAAAGAAGAAATGATGTAGCAAGGTGGATGGATCGAGTTATAACAAACATAAATGCACCCTGAAGGACTAGGTCAGGGATAGATCATCATGAAGAAAATCTATGAGGTGATCACTAAGAATGGACAATGACTTGATGGCACATAATCAATAAACTATTTAATAGAGAACAATATCATTTATATATAATTAATGCTGGGCTTAAGAACAGGGTTTTCTTGTAACTGACATTAGAAATCTTCCTAGCAGCCTTTCCGCTGGGTTTTAGGTGAAAAGTGGCTGTGAATAGACTATTGTCATTTTTTTCTAGGAAATTCTCATATCCACAAAGGAATTGCCACTAGGAACAGCTTATGGCTCACCCCAACCATACTAACTAGCATAATGCAACCCTTTAAAAGCACACAGTACAGAATGTATTAGATATTACACAGCAAAATCCTTCCTAGCCTAGCTCTATTAATAACTGCTACTTCTGGAAATTAATGGAATTTAATACTCCTCTTTCATATGATACCAGAGCTAGAATCAATAAAAACACAAACGTGTTACCCAAATATTTCTGAGAGCTTTGTAGTAGTTCTAATAGCCAAAATTGAAATCTGCAGAAATCTCATAGTAGGATCATTCAAATATATACCTACTGCTTTTAGCCTACATGGAATGCCCATTATTCTGTCAGTGCGGTACAGTCAACTTCACGAAATCAGGTAAAACAAGCCATTTCATTTGCAGGTTCAAAGAACAGGAAAAAATAGAAATAAATGGAAACATCTAGAGACAGAATGTTGAAAATGGTTGAATATGTCCATGCTCACTTTTCAAAGGATTCTCTCACAGTTAAAATACAATGTGGTTAGAGTTTTTAAAAACAATGTTAATAGCTGCTGTAATTTGGCAGAGTATATTCTACACAGCTAAGCATATAAATGGAAGGTTAAGTCTACAGGTAGGCTAAGGTAAATAAATCCGTATTTAGGATTTTTTTTCAAGCAAGCTTTTTAACTAGTAGTAGAGAAGTTCTGAAATTTTATTTGGAAATTAAAGTAAAGCAGGACTGCTCATCAATGCTTTGTATTTAAATAAGACAGTGACAAAATAACATACAAGAGTTATACATTATTGTATGTGCTGTACTATTCATCATTAAAAGAAAAAGAGAGAGCCAAAACCAAGAAAGTTGGAACAATGAGCTTAATCCTTCTGTAGTACCAATGAAAATATATTTACAACCCCACATACAATCTCTGGGATTGCCACATTTCTGTGACCAAGACAGAGAAAGATTTCATCTTTTTTTGTTGTGGTTCTAACAAAAATCCTAGCCCTGAAATGAGGGGTTGACTCTCAATGAGGTAAATATGATCTTTTATTCCTATACAGCAGTTCAGACCCTCACCTCAGTCTCTTTCACTATAAATAAGACAGGAAGGGATAGAGGTAGAGGAAAATAATGATTAAGAGAAACGGAAACACCTTGATTTAAAGCACTGCATAGCCAGTAATTCAATTATCAATAAGGCAAACGGATGAAATTACTGCCCAACATCTCATCTAACCCTCAACTCCAGGATGCTGTCAACCACTTCAAACCTACCTTTCCTGTTTTCTTTCTGCTCCAGAGCTGAACAGGTAAGCAGATTTCCAGACAAAGACCAATGCTGCACCCATTCACAACTGCTATTTTTAAAGAAACTTCCCATTCCTGAAAATCAATTAGCACGGGGAGTTTGTGTTGTTTTTGCACTATGTAAGCTTCTTATGGTGCATTTTTAATTAAAACAATTCATTTTAATGTTGCTAAAGTTAATTACTTTGGGTTTTATTGTTATAATTAAGTGGAGCAAGGAGGTTGGTAAGCAGTACATTGCCTTCACACTATCAGCTTCAGTCATAAACTAATAACAGCATAAGGAGGACGAGAGCTTCTGTAGTTCCATTATTTCTTGGCTTCAACTTCAGTCTATTCTATTTGTCTATTTTATAGGACTGCGTTAATGCTTGTGAGATATGTCTGGAATACTAAGGAGCACTGTTGTTAAGCACAGTTGTTAAATATAACAGAAATAAATCATCCACAGCATATGGTAGTGAAGTTTAGGAATGAGACTACCCCAATCTCCTGGGATGGCATACTGTAGATGACAAATGCTTCAGTGTCTCTTCAGTTTTTATCTGAAATATTTCAGTTGAGGATATTCCAGCTGTGCCTACAAAGCTTAATTCTTCATTAACCTCTTTTCATATGAATAAACAGTGGTATTTGCACTATTTCTAACAGGTTTGTTGGAAATACGATTTTTCTGAGTTTCTAAAAATTTTTTAACTGGCATGTTAATAGTAATGTTATTATAATTATGTGCCTATGTGTCATGTCAATCCTGACGTTTTGTGATTGAATGGACAGGACATGGACTTCCATGAAATTTTCTTGGCAACATTTTTGAAACATGGTTTGTTATTATTACATTCTTCCTAAAAGTGAGAGATCACTTCTCACCCAGTTGATTTCTCTGCCTAAGGCAGGACTAAACTAGACTCCTATGCCTGTACATTAACCACTAGACCAAACTAGTGGTTAATGTACTTGTTGCAAAAAGGACAAGTGATCGGGAGACTCTAAATGTTTTCCCACCTTGCAAAAACAGTAGTTTTTATGTTCATTTGAACAAGGAGGATGCATGACTCTTTTGCAAAGCAGGTTAGTGTTTCTTATATAGTTTCTTTGCATGTTTTCCTTTTTAATTAAAAAAAATTAAATGTATTGTATGGAAGATTTACTGTAGTAGCAATGCTATACATTAAGGATTTGAGGCAATGCCCTATATAAAAGTACTGTGTTAAGCAAGACCCCAGGTATTCCTTTCTTTTATCTTCCGAATGAAAGTCTTCTTTCCTATAGCAGCCATTGATAGTAAGACAACTTGGCAGGTAGCTACTCAGAAATAGTGTCCAAGTATCTAAAGAATTTTGTTGTGACTTCGTTACCTAGAGAACAGAACTTAGAGGTGGGTTGCAAGATGCATTAAGCAGCATTACATAATCAAAGGAAGCCAAGAAAAGTATCTGATTATTTGATGTGGCAGAGACCTTTGTAGACCAAGAGATAGGACATTGACTAGCTGATAACTGAAAGCAAACAAATGATTCTGCTTCACATAGATTTATATCTCTCTCCTTTCCATTAAATCCTCTGTCTACCTCTTAGATTAGAACACATCTGTCTAATCTGGATTAAGCATCCATTTATTTATATTTCCTTCTTCACTTCTTTAATTTTATTAGGAGAATCATTTGGAAAAATGGCTAACGCACCAAAGTAGAAACTGTGGAACAGGGAGTTCTAGTCCCACCTCTGTCAGGAAGCCAGCTTGATAACTTAAGTCAGTCTCTCTCTCGCTCTCTGTAAGAAGCAGGCAATGGCAAATCGGTTCTGAAAAACCTTGCCAAGAAAATGGCAGGGACTAGTCCAGGTACTCACCAGGTGTCGAAAACTGACTTGAAGGTGCACACTAGTTAACAATTTCTTTGGGTATTTTAACCAAGACATAAAGATTTAGTCTAGTCTAGAAGACAAGGATAATCTTAGTATATAAGTGGCTCAAGATCAGATGTTGAACCCATTTCCTAATCTGATAGGTTACCAAAACTCTAAAAGTGGCAGAATTCTGTAACTATCAAGTATTGAAAAAAAAATTAAATGTGTAACCAGATACAATATTTGCAATTCAGGAACAAATACAAAGATAGATCCAGGAACAGTAGTAAATAATGCTCTTAATGTAAGGAATATAGACATTGTTTTACACTGACTGATGAAAAAGAGATCAGTCAGCATTGTGAAAATGAAATAGGGCACAACATCCTTACTGCATACATTTATTTCCCAGTTCCCAATATAAATGGGGAAACATGTTCCATGCAGGTTTCACTACTACCTGATAATCATAAATATTTCCCAGATGAAGTAGAGGGATGTAAAAATCAACAGAGATTTGCTTTGATGTCAACATTTCTAGGTTTCATTCTGAGTCTCTCCAAGTAAGTCCGCAAAATTTTTTGGTTGGAATCCCTGGAAATATGCTGCCAGTCAGTATAGAGTAGACAATAATCAATCAGACAAATCAAGATATAATAATACGATTCCTATTCCACACAATGGAACCCTTTCCCTGACAAATAACAAAAGCAAAATGTACAGTAATGTTAGATTGCAATAATGCAGTCCTTGGTGTGAAATTGTCCATGAGAGAAAACTAGCTTTTGTTCTTTTGCAGTTCTTATCAGTATTCAAAAACAAATAGTAGAAGTTTGTTTCTTTATCGGAGGCAAAACAATGCATAATTTGCAGGCTAGCTCCAAGCACCGCATCTCATGCCAGTGGCCTACTTCTCACCTCAAAAGATCAACCTTTACACTTATAAAGTAATGTGTTGAAAAGAGAATTTGTCATGTTTTTCTTGCTATTTTCCAGTCTCCTCAACTGCAATTAACTGGTATGGTATAATTAGAAAAATAAATGTAGGAAGTGAGCTTATTTTAGATGGAATTATGCTCTCCTTGAAGCAGCAGGTTCTCAGTTCTGGAAAGCTAATTCATCACTGAATTCCCAGGCAGTATCTCTACTGTTGCATAATTTACAATATGTGGTACTAGGGATTGCACTTGAAAAGCAACCAGAAACAACAGTTGATGCACTACAACGCAGCCTAGTTGCTAATAGGTATAAGGACCAATGGTGCCTTTACAATACTGAAAAAATCTGCTCTGACTGCCAATTGTATACCAGGCATATTTTCTTTGCTGATATTAAACTTCAATGTTCTAAATCACTTAGAGAATTCCTCTCCTGTTACCAGCCTTGTTCAGCTGATGGATCTGCAGAATTCTCTCTTCTGAAGATACCTCTGCTACCACAGGTCTGTCTCTCTGGTATGAGGGCTTCTAATTTGTTGCTTCCAAAATATGGAATGGAGGGATTTTTGGCTTTTAGATCCCGTGTCTCAGCATTCTGTGATAAATTAATTTAGATAGGGATGCCAAGAACACCAAGCTTTCATTTATTAGATGGCATCAGTATTATTAATTATAGTATTGATTTATGTTTTTAACTTTTTAGATTCAGGGTCTTTTTTGAGTTCTGTTAGCTAATATGAACAATCCCTAAAGCAGAAAAACAAAATATAACTAAGTTAATCCAAATCAAAGCATGATACAAGGAACGTTTTAAAAGGCATCATATCACAAGTTATCCTATTATTACTCTTAGTTCACAACCTGCATAGTTGCAATGTCATTCAGAATTCTCCACCCAATTCAGTGAGAAAAGTGAACAAATTGTACATTGCATGTTCAAATTGACAGAAAACTGCACACATTTATTATTCTGCTCCTGCAGGAAGTCTGGAAAAGATTTCCTATGGGAAAACCTACATTATCCTTCTAATAGTTCTGCAAAATAGAATCCAAGATCCTACACAGTTGACCAGAGAACCAAATTCAAGCCTCCTTCCCAAATTATAAAACTGTCATAAATCTGAAAATCTCCAAGTTCTAAATCTATATTACTTATACCAGCCGCCCAGTATTTTCCTTCAGTACATGCATCTATTACGGGGGACACATTTATTTGATTTTTATCTTCCCTTTTATTACTTTATAAGTAACTCAAGACGGCGAACATACCTAACACTCCTTCCTCTGCCTATTTTCCCCACAACAACCCGGTGAGGTGGGTTGGACTGAGAGAGAGTGACTGGCCCAAAGTGGTTGGCTTTCATGCCTAGAACTCAGCCTCCTGGTTCCTGAGCTCCTACCTTAATCAGTAGGCCAAACTGGGTTCATCCTGAATTTAAATCCTAGATTTAAATCTATTTAATTTCCATTATTCTGCCCACATAAGAGCAACTGTTGGCTTCTGTCGCTCTCCCGTTGCTTGTTTTTTATTAT
>JAEANM010027430.1:0-10546 GCA_017656035.1 Myanophis thanlyinensis | reverse complement strand
TCCTCCTCCTCCTCCTCCTCCTCCTCCACTGCCCTCTTCCCCCTGCCCTCCACTGAATTGTTGTAGCTTTCTAGCATGAAGGATTTCCCCAGTAGAGTTTATAGATGCAAAATCCATCCAATGGTCCTTGCTCTCTCTTTTAGAGTCCACATTCATGGCTTGATTTTCATTTGCCTTATTCATTACCTTTCCAAGGCCTCTCTGAGCAATAATTGCTTTTAATGGGTCTGAAGTGCCCATAATTGTTATTAAAGAGCTCTTTAGAATATCTGATCTAAAATGACATCCTTCTTATCTAAGTAGGCTTTTAAAATAATTCACCGGGCCTTGTTCCTCATCCAGTTCTTTAAAATAATCTGAACTCATTATTGCCGTAATGACCTAGCAACAATATGGTATTTTCGGTACTAGTTGGCATTGCAGTTGTGAGGGAGAAAATAATTCATCATATCTGATTAGCCATATTATCCTTTTTGCTTCCATCTGTGTTTCCACCTCTTCTGTATTTGGGGACAAGACAATATACTTTATTTTCAATGCTGAAGGTGAATTACCATCATCCTTAAAAACTTGAATGGGAATAAGTGTAAAATCTGCTCAGAAAATTCTTCATACTCACAAACATCTAGAGTAGTAAACTGATTGAAGATGGAATAATTATTTCATTACCAGGTTGGCTATTACTATCAGTGCTATCTTTGCTACCGTACATCCTACTTCTATTTGCAGGTCTTTGTATTTTGTTATCTTCTCCAGTTCTTTCTCTTCTCTTCTGTTGATTATTATGTTGCCACCTTTATATCATTCATCCTTAATTAAAGCAGAAGCAACGTTAGTAAAATCAACATCTGCAAAATTGCAAGTCTGATGTCACAACCAAAGACCTTTTGTACATGCTTGTGAAACAAGTACAAATTGGTTGTACCATCATGGCCACCATTTCACAGATGTAGTTGTCCACCAAATGTTTTCCGATTTGAAGTCACACATTGGTGTATAAGAAAATTTGTGAAGCATTATAGTTAATTCCTTTATTTTTTTCCCCAGAGCATGATGCTGTCTTAGATGGGATAGGAAGACATTGTTTAAACTTGTCACCACGTCTCTTCTTTCAGTTATTCTCTACATTGTATTTTAATGTCCCTGAGCAAACTAGAATTATTTTTTTTTGTTCTGATATTACTTAAAGTAAGACTCTTTGGTTTGTTTGTGTAGATGTTTCCCTTTGTGAATCTACATTAATGACTCAAGTGATTGTTTCAGTTAATTAATTGATGCTAATTACTCCAAGATAAGAATCATATTCTCAGCAGAAAGAAAAGCTAAATCAGAGCTTAAAAGAGAAACAAAGGCCCCTTCTATTAAAATTACCTCCGTTAGATGAGAAATATGAGAAGTAGTTGGGCTCTTCACTCATTCTTCTTTATTATCATTATTCCCATCTTTTGTGTCCCTTATTCTCCCAGAATATCCCCAAACTTAAGAAATAACATTTCATATGCTTTTAGAAATCTGTTGATATTTTCTAGATTTTCCTAAATCTTAGGCCAGGTTCACCAGTAAGCAATGGAACATATAGTGGTGGCCCACCTCAAAATACAGTTGAATAAAAATAATTGTTTGGATCCAAAGTGCAGTGAGGTCTACCTTTTGGTGGACAAGCTTAGAATTGTTCAAGCAGTGCCTGCCCCATGACAATCTTTGAAAGTAAAAATTGGACTTGTAAGAAATAGAATGGAATGAGTATTGACACCTTGGAACTCTGAGGTTGGAGAAGATTTTTAAGGGTGCTACAACAACCAGGGAAAAGAAATAAATGAGTCTGGATTTCTCACTCAGAGCATTAAGGCCCAAGCTTTGACTATCATGCTTTGAACATATCCTATCTGCAGAGACCCAGATCATTTGAAAAATTCATAGTACTTGGCAAAACTGAAGGAAAAAGAGAATAGCCAAGAGCAAGATGGATGGATCTGATTATGACAGCAATGAATGCGCCACTGAGAGACTTAAAAAGGCCACGTTGAACAGAAATCATTCTAGGGACAGTCTATCCATAGACTTGGCTAAGAGTCATCATCAACTAACGGCACTGAGTCCATGAATCATTTTGTGCCACACATTAAAAGAATAGGAGAAATAAGTAAAGAGCAAGAAAATAAAATAAAAAATATGAATCAGTTTAGGAACAAAACAAATTATTAAGATTGCTGGACAATTAATCATCTCACAGTGATAGCAGTTGCAAGAGATTTTGGCAATCTTCTGAAAGTTATTAGCTAATCTGTCAAGTGAAAAGGAAGTAAGTGATATCCTTGTCTCATCCTGCATATCTATGAGTCAGAAGAAGAGTTACTCCTGTTGTTCTTGGATTGAAGTATTTTGAAAACTTTCCATAAGGAAAGATGCTAAAATGTATCGGATGAGGGTTAATGCTCTCTGGGGACAGGTGCAAAGGATGTGTGGGATATGCTTTTCATAGGTCTGCAGTCTTGCAACATATTCATGATATGTCAACTTTAAGATAGAATATATATCCTGCTTAGTACCATCAAGAGAAGTCTGTTATTTCAAAGAAGCCATTTAAAATGTGGAAGAGATTCCTCAATGTTTTTGGTTCCTTATATCTGTAGAAATACTACTTAGTCAAAGGAAAATTATTAAAATAAATCATACGATAGTATTATCTCCACTTATAAGATTGTTGATAGCAGTTCATAGTTAAAAATATGTAAATTGTTAGAATAACTAAAGCATTAGGATTTATGAGATGCTACTTTTAGCTATCGCACAGGGCTACAATGAGCACCAGGGGTTATTTGAGAAGGTGGGAGGCAGGATATCATCACTAACAAAATGAAATCAAATTTGGCTCCTCCCTCTGAATATCTCATTGGAGGAAACTTCAGCACCCCAAGATTGAATGTGCCAATCGGAGAGGCAGATTTTGTTTGAAGTGGACAGTTCTCCATCTGCTTGGATTTCCAATCACACGAAGCATTATTGATCAGAACAAGAACATTACGTTGCACATAGGAATGTGTTGATACCAAGTGTAGAGCTTGCACTAGCAGTGTCAATGTGAAGAGTAACTCTTGCTCATCAAGCGAGTAGTTGCATTTTTCACTGGCTGTAGTTTTGTAGTCTTCAAAGGCAGGCCTGCATAGAATACATTGTAGTAATCTAAACAGAAGGTGACAAGTCTTGAATTAGTTTCATTATCATGGATCAGAATGTTCTGTTTGATAAAGGAGTAGACCTACTTTGAGCTTAAAACAGTTGTTCTGTTGAAAGTTGAACAATTGAAAAGCTATATGGCACATTTAAAAAAAAATAAAGTGACAAGAGAAGTAAAACTATCATAATATTTCAGAATCCTTTGATGGAATGTCGCTCTCATCCCATGGAAATACCACTCAAACACACAAATGATGTCACTTTGTGTAAAACAAGCACAGCTAGTTTCATCTGATAAATGTTGGAAGATATGTTAGCATATGCCCCATAGAATACAATCTGGGATTGTCTACCAAGTAAGATGAAGTCTGCTTTGACAGCTCTGTTAACACTGAGCGAACATTTGAGTAAAAGTTGTAGAATGGAATTATGGGTGGCTTTTAAAATATCCTACTTTAAAAAACAAAAAACAAAAACAAGCCATCTGCTGTTCACAGATGTGCTACTTCCTGTGGTGGAATTCTGATTTTTTTTTTTCACCAGATAAAATGCCAATTTGTGTTCCATTTTGTTCTTCTAAAGACTGGACTTCATGGTGTTTTGTTTTTTTTGTTGATTCCATACAGCATATCTCTTGCAAAGACTGAAAATTAACAAGGGCTGCATAACTGCAAGTTAATTGCAAGATTAAAAATAATTTAATTAAATCTTGGATCATGATAATAATGCCTAGTAGATATTCTCTGTGGACTATTATACAAGAGTATGTTTTTGAAATCTTTTCAATTTGTTACATTGTGAGGATTTCTGAAACAAGCGAAGAACACATATATTCAAATTTGATATTATTATTCCCCAGCAAATTGGGAAAAAGTTACAGATGGTCTTTGTTTTACACAATGGTGAGGAGCAATGATCCTATATCCTGGTGGACAACTTCATGGCTTGGTTTATATAACATGGTTACTGCAGTATCCTGCTTAACTATGTTACATAAACCAGTTGGGATCTTGTTTTAATCAGCGTTTCTGCACTTGCAGAAATATTGCATAGTACAGAAAACCATAAGTATGTTCTGTCCTATACCTCTCAAGACGAAAAAGCAGACTTCGCTTTCTGCTAAAACCTCTTTATTTTATAAACAAAACCAGGCTGATATCACTGTCTCTTATCAGGCTTGGAACAAGGCCAGAGAATAAGTTACAATTACACTCAGCAGTCATGAAGGCAGAAAGAGAGCTTCTCAAAGCAATATGAACTAATTGTTCTCTGCAAAACTCCCTTCTCCTTCATTCCTCTTTTTAATCCTTCTGGGAGGGGCCAATCACCAGCCACCTGTGCTCTTCCTTCTGAGGTGGCCCTGATTCCTGAGCTGCTCCCTTCTCCTGGCAGCTCTGTGCATGCACACATCAGGGACAGTTTCCAACTGTTCTGCTTCACTGCTATCTGACTCGGAAGGCAGTTGATGACTGACAGATATCCCTGGCCCCAGCTCTATCTCTGAGCACTCATTGGAGCCTTCCCCAGACTCAAGGACAGGCTCATGTTGTTCCTCACTGTCTGAGCCTTCCAACAGCTCTGCTGGCAGGCCACAACAAAGTAACTGAATAAGCTGGATATTCTCAAAGTGCAAAATTAAAACTGACTTTGCATGTTGTGTGAATCCAGCTGCTGGGTCTTTAAATGACCTTAAGTGAAGCATACTGTATGAACCTCTCATGAAGTTTATTTATTTATTAGATTTGGCCACTGCCCATCTTGCCTAGAGGTGATTCTGGGCAGTTTACAAGTATTAAAAGCTAATAAAATATTGAACCAATAAATATTTTTGATAATAACAATAATTTACAATTAAATCAAATTCAAATTCAAATTCAAATTTTATTGGTCACGTACACAGTCATACATGGTATGATATGCAGTGAAATGCTTATGCAACCGCCCGCGACCGTGATTGGAGATTAAATTAAATGGGAGCAAAGGAGCAGGAGACACACGGAATGGGGAGAGGTAGTTGGGATCTTGTCTTAATCCAGCAGCCACCTCCAGCATGATGCACCCCTATTGGGGTCCCATGCCAATTGGTGGAGCCAGATCTGGATCTCGCCTCAGGGGGCACAGTTGAAGAACTTGGTGGGAGACAAAAAATGAAGGGTCTTCAAAGGGCAAGGTATTTTTTTTAGCTCTTGGCTCTTGAAATTAGTTGGACACAGTATACAACAGGGGTGTCAAACTCACGTCGTCATGCTGTCATGTGACGTGTCACAACTTTTTCCCCCTTCGCTAAACCAGGGGTGGGCGTGGCCAGCACATGATGCATCCAGCCTGCAGACCACAAGTTTGATCCCCCTGGTCTGCAAGGATAAGATAATGAGTATTATCAGATGGCCCTTCAGAAGATCAGGTGAATCAGTTGTGGTCCCTTAACACTTCGAATGTGACCATTGGACTTTTTCCTCTAGCAATCAGAAAAGGAGACAAGTCAAAGAACAAATATTTCAGGGGTCTCATTCAAAACATCTTTTTGAAGAAAGGTTGAAGTCACAATGCAAGAATTCCAAAGGGGGCTTTACTTTCAAATGAGGCACCAGCATATAAACAATGTAGAATGGCAAAATCGGCTTGCATTTTCTCATGCGGTTGTGATGGAGATAGCCATAAGTCATTGACTCTCACATTATCTGCCTCTTTGAGATTTTTCAAAGTACATAATATTTGTGCCAAAGTAGATGTTGTGATGGAAATGAAGAATTGTAGTTGCACTCCATAAGACCAGGTAAAGACTGCTGATATGGGAGATTTGGTGAATAGAAGTAAAATACTTTTACCTTTCTCATTCCTTTTTCTTCTCTTCTCAGCTGAATTTCAGGTTTGTAAACTGGCAGAGGGGGGATAATTAAAAGACCATGAAAACAGTTTTAAAGGGCATTTCTAGTGGAGAATTAAGCACTTAGTTTGAATATCCCTCTCTTGTACACTGATCCTGTATCAACTTTTCCTTTCAAGTCATTAGCTCCCCACACATTAGCCTCGGGGCCCTCTAAATGTGTTAGACTTCAGCTCCTGTGCATGATGGGAATCCTATTGACATCTAATATATCTGAAAGCCACTGTGTTAGAAAAAGTTATTTTGTCACCCTTAATGGAGGCAATTTCTATTTTAAAAAATCCAGTTGGGAATATTGTAAAATCATCATTGAAATAGTTAGGCAGCTGCTACATGAATTACATTATTGATGTTCTGTGATTAAAAATTGGAGAAGCAAATGTGGTAAAAACTAGAGAAGATAATATCCAGTATTTCCTGAATTGACCTCTGATTTCCATCAACCAGTCTAGAAAGGGACATCAAAGACAGTCAGTGTAATTTGGTTCATAGACTGAAAGAGGCATAGTAACAAGGTCAGCCAATGGGAGCTGATGGGTGACTCAGACAGATAGGAGCCTGGGCGTGGCTTAGCTCTGCAGCTCTGAAACTGAAAACAAGTCTGTGCTGAGCTCTGAGAACTGCAACTTCACTTCTCTCCGCTGCTTGTGTTTGCTTGAATTTACTACCACATTGGAAAAACCTGCTTTGGTATTGTATATTTACTTTATGTGTTATATTATGTATAAAGAGAAATTATTGGATCCTTCTGAGGTCATTTACTTCTGTGTGCTTCTGAATGTTTTTGCTGCTTGCAAAACCTGACAAAGATAATGTGTTCCCTGCTTAAGTGAGCTATACCCCAGAATATTAGAATCCAATATGGTTTACTGTAACTTGTACAGTAAATGTAATAAAGGTGCTTTGATTATTTGTCAGTCTGGAATTCAGAGGAGTGAACTTGAAAGCTCTAGTTTTGTAACTTTGCAATGCAATGGCATGTTCTGCCATGATCTACTGCTGACTCTGAAGTGACAATTTGTTGGCTCCACCAAGACCATTATTTGCCTCATTAATACCACTGGAACAAATTATTGCTTTGCAGCCTTGAAATGTGTAGTAGTGATTGATATAACAAGTTCAGAAAATAATGATCAAATGCACATTCCAGGAGACAAGCTCTTCAGAAGCAATTAAGTCTGATTCCAAAGAGGACTGCTGAAACATTTGTTTGATTGAATATGATACATCACTTTTGTTATTGTTCGTTATTTGTGCACAGTAATAATTGAGGGGAAAAAATGGTTGCAGGAGAAGCAGTTGGACGTGAGAATTGCTTAGAAAGAGGAAAATACAGACATTGGGCATTATACCAACAGAGAACCTAATATATCTACCTCAGTGTGATCAAGACCATAAACACCCTGATGTTATCCAGATATTTTGCAGTTCAGCAGTATCAGTTTCAACTTAAAAGTATCCAGAACAGAAGATTATGGGAATTGTGTTCCAAAATAATTGGGTACATTCAGTTGATTATTTATTTATTTTATTAGATTGATGTGCCACCCTTCTTATCCAGAGGTGTCTCTATAGAGATTATTCTCAAATTCCACACAGCAACTAAGCAAATACCACACAACAACTGAGCAAGAACTACAGAGATTTCAGTAATATATCTTTAATACAAATTTTAGGGTAACTATATAATCTTTGCAATTATTTGTGGAATTTCTGACTTTCGTTTAGAAAGAGCCATCTAAGGCAGAGAGTTCTTGAATCTTTCAAGTATTTTAGAATCAGAGGGTTGAAAGCAGGGTGGATAAAAATCGATGATATTTTTTTTTTAAAAACAGACTTTTTAAAATTTAATGTTTTTGATTTTTATCAAATTTATTTTAATAAAATGCTGGAGTAAAAAATCTATCTAAAGATAGTTTTCTATTTAAGATACATTAATAATTTAGTTTATACAGCATGAAATGGAGTTCAGTTATGTAGCATGAGCCTGTAGATTCTGCAATATTGGGACTCAAATTTCAAATTCAAATTTATTGGTCACATACATAGTCATACATGGTACGATATGCAGTAAAATGCTTACATGACTGCCTGCGACTTCGAGTAAGTTAAGGCAAAATGGAGGATAGGATAGGAAATAAGTTAGGGATAGTTGGGAAGGTGGGAGTTAGATACAGTCCTGTTATAGTCCTAAGTGTTCTTGTGGTTCCTGGTTTAGTCTCCGTATTGCTTGTGGAAAGAAGCTTTTCCTCATTCTTTCTGTGTTTATTTATTTATTTATTTATTTATCATATTTATATACTGCACCATCTCCCTAAGGACTCGGGGTGGTTTGTGTTTGCCTTCAGAGAGCAAAAACGCTTTCCTGACCGCATCATGGTAAACAATCTATTGTTGGGGTGTCTGGGGTGAGACTGGGGTTAGACTTGGGACTGTTGGTGAGTCAACAGCAGGACAGAGATGACAATTGCTCTTTAAAAATTACGATTTAAATCAAGCCTTTTTACTAGTGATTTAAATCGTTATCCACCCTGGTTGAAAGGGATCTTGGAGTTGTTCTAATCCAACTCACTGCTCAAGGAAAAGATCCTATAGCATGCTGGATCTCATCTTTTCTAGAAAACCTCCAGCGATGTACCTACCACCCACAACTGTGGGAGGGAAGCCCTGGCAATGATGAATTGTTCACACTGTCAGGAAATTTCTCCTTAATTCCAGGTTAGATCTCTCTTTAATGAGCTTCCGCTTCTTGTCCTGTGCTCAGGTGCTATAGCGAATAAGTCAACTCCCTCCTCTCAGTGAGAGTCTCTCAAGTGTTGGTAGACTGCTGTAATGTTCCCTCTAATCTTTCTTTTTGATAGGTTAATAGATAAAGATTCCCCTCATACATACTTGCTAGCTGTTCCTGACTCTAGGGGGCGCTACTCATCTCCGTTTCTAAGCCGAAGAGCCAGCGCTGGCTGATGACGATTCCGTGGTCATGTGGCTGGCATGACTAACCACCAAAGGCGCAGAGTGCTGTTACCTTCCCATCAAGGTGGTCCCTATTTCTCTATTTGCATTTTTTACATGCTTTTGAACTGCTAGGTTGGCAGAAGCTGGGGCAAGCAACGGGAGCTCACTCTGTTATGCGGTGCTAGGGATTCGAACTGCTGAACTACTGACCTTTTTATTGGTCAGTATTACCAATTATTTTAATTGGTTTTTAATTTGTTATTTTTGTATGTTTTTTAATTGCTGTGAACCGCCCCGAGTCCCTTGGGAGAGAGGGCGGTATATAAATTTAATAAAAGTTAAAAGTTAAAGTTAAAGTTTTGATCGAGAAGCTCAGTGTCTTAGCCACTGAGCCACCACTTCCCCTATTTTGATAGATTAGACATATCTATTTCCTGTAACTATTCATCATGTGGTTTAGTCTCCAGATCATTGGTCACTTGGCATTGAATTGCCATTTATGAGATAGAGTGCCGGCCTCTCTGAAGGCTCATAGATATCAGCATTTACGCTGATTATAATGGCTTTCCAAAAAATTTTAAGTAGGATTCTTTTTCCCCAAGCTTCATCTGAAGAGCCAGAGGATCTTATCAGTGGAAATAAAGGACTGGGCTATGGCAATATTCAGTCTTTATTTTTTTGGCTGTGCAGACCACAGTGGTTAGTCCTTCATTTTTATGTCTCACTTGAGATCTGGATTTAGATCTCTGTTTGAAGCCAACAGTGGTGCTGAACTTGACAGACTTAATCATCTGAATGTTCTTAGTATGACCTTGGCTTCTTTTTTTTTTCATTCAGGTTGTCTCTGGTGGATGTGGCAGATTTTTGTGAATGAGTAGGATATTTACAGTATGTATTGTATACTTCAGCTGGTTGCTTGCCAATGTGAGTGCATTTTACTATTGTGTCCATTCATAGATTTTCCTGTGTCTATCTTTCTTTAAGGAAAAGGATGGTTAGGGTGAACCTGGATGTGTGTTTTGAATGCCACATTTCTACCTTACATTTCTTTTCTTTTTTTTTAAATCAAGTTATTTTTATTTATATATACGTATTTTGAATATAGTGTGTAATGGGTATATTTATAATAATATTAGTGATGCACATAGTTATAACCATATTTGTAATTACATTAGTTTATTTGTATTTATATCCTATATTATATTAGCATACTTATAATAAACAACATTCATATTTTACTTATACATAACAATACTTCTTCATCTAATTTCTACCTTGTATTTCTAACCATTGACATAGAACCTATTCCACGTTAAATAGTATTCTGTATCTTCTTTACCTTTTATTTTCAAGTCTTAATCTGTCCATCTCGTTTTTCCAATATTGTGCAAATACAATTCTCACTGCTGTCAATATGTGCAACATTAAATATATAGCCCTTTATTTCAATTTAATTTCAATTTCAATTTCAAATTTTATTGGTCACATACACAATCATACATGGGTACGATATGCAGTGAAATGCTT
>JAEANM010027429.1:0-10546 GCA_017656035.1 Myanophis thanlyinensis | reverse complement strand
CCATTCTCCTATTCTGGCCCGGCCCCTCTGTCAAATTTTAGAAACCATTGTGACCCGCGAGTCAAAAAGTTTGCCCACCCCTGTACTAGACAAATGGCTATCCAATCTTTTCTTGGATTCTCGAAAATTAAAATATTTAGAATATTTTAAAAGGGGAAAAAACCCAAATAAATAACTTTCATTATGCGTTATATACAAAACACTTAATCCTACATTTTTCTTCTAAGTAAATGCTCCCTTGTTTTTATTGATATAACTGGGCATTTCATTCCATATATTGTAAGGATGTGAATAACTGTTCTATAGAATAGAAAACCTGATTTAGACTGGCTATTTTAACACTTTTGAATGTAATACTGAGGTTAAACATTGAAAGATTTTCTCCCTTAGTTATCAGCGCTACTGTTGACAGTGCAACTAAATGATTAGATAAGTCCACTTTTTCAATCATTCAAACACTTTTAGCAATTTTTCATTTCCTAGCCTGAATACTATTTTCAGAAACACGATACTTGGCACCAGAACTATGTGAAACTTTACCATGATGTTTATGAAATACCAAAATTTTTCACTAAAGCTCTTTGTTGAGAGTTGAGAAAGATTTACTGCAGTAAAATTGAGAAATTTGGTACTGTATTTTGTAGTTTTGCCTTTTCAGTGTGGAAATCCTTAACTTTATGATAGTGAATTCCCTAAATTATTATTGGTAACCATTTGTAAGGACTTTCTCTTTTTTTGTGTGTGCTAATCCCCAGATCTTAAGCATGTAGGAGGAGTGGCAGAACCTGGGGCGGAATTAAAAGAGGGATCAATCTAGAGTCCCTATGTATTCTATTCTGACAACAGTGGTGACCCGGTGCAGGGAAGATGGTGGCTGTCATTCAGGAAGCTTTGACGGCTTTCAGAGGCTTTGTGCTATAGAAAAATAGATGTTGAGATCTTGTAGTTGAAATTAGATTTGGATTTGTTGCTGCTGAATTGGATTTGTTGCTGCTGAATCAGCTTCCTGTTGTGCAGCAATATGCTTGTCTGAGCTACTTGCTGTGCCGGCAATGGAATCCCCAAGGCTGATAATCTCTGGGGATTTTAAACTGTCCCCAGATGGGATTGAATTGGGAACGGTTCAGGAGTTTATGATAACTACTGAATGATGAACTTGACCCAGATAGTCAAGAACTATGAGTTACCAGAGGCCGTACATTAAATCCTGTTTTATTTTGGGGCTGTTGCAACCTGGCCTGAGGGCAAGAGGATATTGGGTCTTGTTGTCATGGCCAGGTCATTCTCTGATTGCTTTTTGCTTGCTGGCGACTCTTCTCCCATCAAAGAGATGTGCCCGCCCTAGAAACTGGATGGATTTCAAAATGAGCATGAGTTCTTTTTTCCTGCGATACGCCTGGTCTGTTTCTCTGAGGGTTTCTATTTAGAATGGGGAGGTGATGAGGGCCTTAATCAGGCACTCCTTGTTTAATCACTATTTATTCAGTGACTGTTTCAAATTACAGCAATGCTGAACAAACGGTAATTATGGCTGGTTTTCAAAGTTATGGCTGTTGCGATGCCCTTGTGGTTATGTAACCAAATTCTAGCACTAGGCAGCTTGCTTGCATTTATGATTGCAGTGCACTTCAACTCTCCTTTATATGCCTATATCCCACATGTCTGTGTCCTTTTGGCCATCCTGTACTCCACTGGCATCCCCCAGTCCTGCTGCCCCCAGCTGACCACCTTCTCTTTCTCCTACTAATGGGGCATTGCCTGGTCGAGCAGCGGTCGGCCCTTTGCAAGGCTGCATAAGGCCTCACTCACAATGCCGTCAATGGAGCCTACTACCTTATTCAATTTTCCTCTTGTCTCCGCCTTCTCCCTTCTGAGGAACATTGTTGAGAAGGTTGCAATTGCAGAGGTCTCTGAGAGAAATGTATTTGTTAGCTCTGCCTCGATCAGATCCCAAGAAAGGAAGACCTTGAATCCATTGTTGAAATCAGGTAGCTTTTACTGGGATATGAAATGAATGCAAAGAAAGCGAAAGCAAGATCTGAGGAAATCGCGGGAAACTGTATATATCAAAAGAATTCCCCAAACCCTCCCCGCAGGGTCTGACAAAGATCGTCCAATCCATAGTTCTCAAAAGGTCACGAGGCAGGCATCTGCAGGTGATTGTGACCATTACTTCTCCGGGACGGTTGGCCTTGAACAGGGATAAACATCATACCTAAAAAATGCAAGAGCATCTACACACCAGCACTCTTCCCCCCACATATCTCCCAGCTCCCCCTCCCCCCCGTTACTATGACAGCCGATAAGGGTAAAGCTTCAGCTGAAGAAAATAGAAACTTGGAGGCTGACAATATTATCTGCAGTCTTTTAAATCAGAATTCAGGTCAGTATGTAGTACTGAGATGGCAAGTGTTGGAGCTGAGGTGTTACAACCATTCCGCTTTCCAGCTGTGGGGAGGTGAGGATAGGAGATACAGTGTTATGGTGGTTTTTCTCCTTTCTCTGTGACTGATTCCAGTTGGTATTGGTGTGGGAAAAAGTCAAGTCCCAGATACCTGTTTTAGCAGATTTCATACCCCCTCAGCCTTCTTGTTTAATAGCTAAATAGGAATGTTAGGAGAGGTTATCCATCAGTTTGGGGATATGTGTCATCAGTATGCCAAGTAATGCTCTCAAGATCTTGACCTGCGCTTTGAAGTCTGAATGGAGAGGAATAGGCAGGCTGAAGCTCAACCCTGGCAAGACTGAATGGTTGTGGATTCTTAGACTACCTTGATCTGGGGTCTGGTCTTTAGTGGGGTTGCATTGCACCATTTGGATTCTAGTGTGCAATCTGGGGATCCTTCCAAGAATCTACTTCGAGGAGCTATCTGCCAATTGGGATCATTTGTGGACCAGAAGGTCCTTTTCCCTGTGCTTTGGTCACCATGGCTGCAGCTAGTGCAGAGTTCAGTTATAGGCAAGCTTGACATCACTGTTCCATGTACTATAATAGTTATCAGTAAGTTTCTGGGTGCAATTCAAGGTCCCACTTATTACTACTTACATGACTCATGGCATAATCCTAGTCATTTGAAGGATGATTTGTAGTGAAAGCCTGTCCATCCCATATAATCCAACAGATTTGGCTTGCTTTAGGTCCCATTGATTAAGTAATTGTATTTGATAGATCCTCTTTGTTGTGGTGCACATTGTCTGAAATAGCATTTCCCTAGAAATTTGTATGGTTTCCCATCCTGTCTGCACTTAAATAAGCTTTAAAATTCTGGCTCTTCCCCATGGAATCTTCCTCCAGATGCCTGCTGTTCATTTTGTGGACTACTATTTTAACCATTTTATGCCTCGTAAAGCTTCCAAGAGTTGCAGGTCGGCAACCTGAATTTTGACAAATAAATGAACGAATGAGGAAAGCAAAGGGAGGTTTAGTGAGCTCCCCTCTATCTACTGAAATTCCTCCTCCTTAAAGTCTGCTCAAAAAATTCCCCTATATTTCTGAAAGATTTGGAGAGTATAGAATTGAAACCAACTGTTGACATATGCCTTCTGTTGACAGAGGAGACCAACTGAATATCACCCTCTAGTTTTATTTTCTTTAGCAACATATGTTGGTGGGAGAAATACATTCTGCTCGTAGTATAACTATCAATCCTGCAAAGAAAAATAAACCAAAAATATGTAACGGTGGCAAGGAAAGCAAAAGCTGCTCAGTAAAGTGAGCATTATCCTTATTGACCCATCCAACATTGGAAACTCTTTGTGTCCTATTGCAGTAGCTTCCAGATGAGTTATGAAGATGGGCAAGTTGAATGACTTCTAGAATGATCCTCTATGATTAATGTAGGAGGTAGCCCTGTAGAATC
Source organism: Myanophis thanlyinensis (assembly GCA_017656035.1). Classification (NCBI taxonomy): domain Eukaryota; kingdom Metazoa; phylum Chordata; class Lepidosauria; order Squamata; family Homalopsidae; genus Myanophis; species Myanophis thanlyinensis. The sequence continues at coordinate 6,686 of JAEANM010027429.1, read as the reverse complement.
CCAGAAATTTTTTTTAATATTAATAAAACGGGATTTAAAAACGATAAGCACATCTGTGAAAAACAGGGTGTATGCTAATCCTGTAGGTGGAACAGTTTCCTATGGAAGCTGTAAGACTGCCTGTGCTGTGAGCTTAGTAAGAATACAGGTCTTCTTGATAAATTACATCATGAATTAGCAGACAGAAAATTGCAACAGTTAGTTTTCACGTACAACCATTCACTTAAATACTTTTGAAATTATAACTGACTCCAAAAATCCTACTTGCGATTCTTCCGTGAGGTTACTACTGCTGCACTCCATCCTCCATGATTGCGTTTTATATGCTTGGCAATTGGCTTACTACTGGTTGCAGCATCCCATGGTCATATGCCTAAAATTTGCAACGTTTTTTGTGTCACTTTCCAGCAAAAATGGTTGTGAAATCTAGTCTGATCATATGGTCCCCTCCACTTACGACTGCAGTGTCTTATGATCTGATTTCCTGGCTCTGTTGCGATTGTAAGTGGAGGATTACCTGAACTAACTACATCCAGGAAAGATAATTGCATATTCTGCCATTATCTACAATATAGGATAAAGGAGGAGAAGTTAGTGAAATCTTCATAAAAAGCAAGATATCTTATTTGGGTTACTTGATCCCTTCATTTTTGTTGCTAATTTGTCTTGGTTCTTCAAAATTCTTCTGATCTGGTCAACATGTTTGTTCCAACATTGTCATCAATTGCTTCTTTGATTTCTGGAATGCTTTTGCTAGCTCACTTTTAGTATCTAGTCACCTTGTGTCGCATTAGCCTTTTTTCCAATTGCCTTTGATTTTTTCCCACCAGCACCAGGTTCTCCAAGGAGCCTTGCCTTTCTAGTACACATTAGAAATATGTAAAGTTCAAGGGCATTATTAGGGCTTCCTGTGAACAATCTGATTTTAATTCATCTAGGATAAATGTGTTCTTAAAATTCAAGGTATTCTCAATAACTTTGTCCAGCATCACAATTCAAGTTTAAAATTTATCTTAATTTAGCTTTTTGATCGTATGTACCTTTTTTGACTTTGGAATTGTGACTAGATATACAGTACCGTATGTCCTAGACTGATTCTTAGAGATTAAAAGAAGCAAATGTTTATCTTTCCTCTGTAGATGTCTTTATACAAGACCAAGTAGATTTAAGAAGCTGCCCTGCATTTCAGAATAGTAGATAAACACTGTATTTTTTGCAATTTCATTTTTCAAGGCACAATTCATATTTTGCAAATTATGACTGGATGCAATATGTTTTCTAGGTGTGGTCTTACTAAGGCTTTATAGAAAGGTATTAGTACCTACTTGATCTTGATTGTATCCCTCTATTAATGCAATTTGGGATTGCATTGGCTTTTTTGGCTGCTGTCGTACACTGCTAGCTTGTATTTATCTGGTTGTCCACTAAGACTCCAAGATCCCTCTCACAGTATTAAGCCTGGTTTCACCCAGTCTATGTATATACTTTTGGTTTTTCTTGCCTAAGTGTAAGACTTTACTTTGCTCTACATTGAATTTCATTTTGTTAGCTAGGGCCCAGTGTTCAAGTCTGTCAAGGGAATCTTAGTGCAGGAAATGGTTCATTTACTAACTTTATTCTGCTTTTTTCCATCAAGAAAGTCCAAGCAGAATAGTTAGCATTGGCCAAGAAGATTCCTGTCTAGATTAAAACAAATTAATGGTATCATCTCTCTTCAAAAATATGAGTTTTTCCCCATGTTCTTGAAGCGATATAATTTCTCTTATGTCCCCTATCCTGTTCACTTTCTCTAAGATGGTAAAAAACATTATTTTCCAACAGGCCTTCAAAATCCTTTGATAATTTGATAATGCTGTGATAAATTGGGAGGGGGGATTATTATTTTTAATTGAATTAAATTAACATAGAAATGCTTGAAAAATAAATAATTGCGTTGAAATTTAACAAAATATCCTGGCCGTGGAGGAGATGTTTAGACTTCTGTTCTCAGAATTTCCTACATTTATAGCCATTGCTGAGAATTCTGGCAGCTGAAGTCTACACATCTTTCTACACTAATTGTGAATGTGTGTGTGTGTGATAGATAGATAGATAGAGAGAGAGAGAGAATATTTTTTAAAGACTCTCCAGACTAGTTCATCTATCTTAATTTTCAAATGGTTTGAGTTAATAATGTTACTCCTGTATTTAGGATTAGCTGTTCCTAATTTTAGCTGGAAGATTATTTCTCAATATGTCAGATCAAGTTGCTCTGGAATATTCCTAAAATACAGAGGCTGCAAAGAGCCATGTTCTGTTGACAAGCCTGTATCAACTTGAGGAATGGAAACCTGGGAGACTTTCCAAGATGAAGTCAACCTCTGCACTGGGACAGAAGTGACAATGAAGTTTAACCCTGGCTGGTAAACCACAATAGATTTCACTTGTTAGGCATGGGAATGGCACATGGTGTGCATAATGAATATGAAAAAAAAACCTAGCTAACAACTGATACCTTTGTTTCCTCTCCTCCTTTGATTACCATAATAGCAATAGCAGTTAGATTTATATACCGCTTCACAGTGCTTTACAGCCCTCTCTAAGCAGTTTACAGAGTCAGCCTATTGCCCCCAACAATCTGGGCCCTCATTTTGCCAACGTCGATAGGATGGAAGGCTGAGTCAACCTTGAGCCAGTCAGAATCGAACTCAGGGCAGCGGGCAATACTGCATTCTAACCACTGTGCCAACAGGGTTCTTATAATACAGAGGGAGTAAGAAACAAATGTAAAAGTAGATAGGTGCTTAGCCCTGCCTTACTCCTGATGATGTACAGTAGTCCTTGACTTACAACAGTTCATGCAGTGACTGTTCGAAGTTACAACAGCACTAAAAAAAGTGATTTATGACCATTTCTCACTCTTATGACTGTTGCAGCATCCCCGTGGTCAAGTGATCAAAATCCAGATGCTTGGCAACTGACTCATATTTATGATGCATTTTAGCTAACAAGGACAGTGATTCACTTAATAACCATGGGAAAAAAGGTGATAAAAATCAGGCCCAATACACTTGACAATGCCTTGCCAGGCAATGGCAATTCTGGTTCCCAACTATGATCCTAGCCTGAGGATCATCTGCAGGCTAATGCCATGTGGCTGTTTTGTGGCCAAAGGATCCATCAAAATGGTAGTAGGAGCTTCGAGGAGCCACTTGGTTTCCTTATTTATACAAAATACCAGTTGTGTCATTGAGAGTTCTTAGGAGAAAGTGGAGTTTCAGTAAATAAGATTTAAAAATTTAAAAATAATGAACACATAAACACATAGCATCAATTGTTACATTTACTAGAAAGAAGGATGAGTTTTTTTTTAAAGATAATCATCCATAAGGAAGGAATGATTCCACAGAGAGAAGTGGTCTGTTTCCACTGCTATGTTTTCAACAAATCTAAGATGACAGCTTCCTTCTAAATATTCAGGAGAATGGATTGAATGAGTCTTCAGGAAAATGCTTACTTCCAGATATTTTATTTGTCTTCCTAGCATTTTTCTCACAAGTGCAGGGTCTCCTTTTTTTTCTGGATCAACCAAGTATTGGTCCATATTGGTTGATTAACTGGCTTGTCGCCTGAGCCTGAGATTGTGAGCTGAGAGAGAGTGACTGACTCAAAGTTATCTAGTCAGCTTTCATGCCTAAAGCTGGAATAGAATGCTGAGATTTTTGGATTCCCGCTGGATGCTAAATTGTCAAACAAATCTCTCTCACCTTTGGATACTGCGGTCCCAAAACAGTGTTATAGCTTTTGATTTTACCCTGAAAACAAAAGCTGATAAAAACAGTTTATCATACCTTAGAATACTGAGTTGTTTTTTTGAAAAAAAAAATTGAATTTAGTTTTGTTTTGGAAATATAGAAGTTGTGTATTAGCCAGTGTTTCTTCTACATTTCAAGTTATAAGCTATGCTAAAAAAAAACCACATGATCAAGAAAGGTTAACATTTCCATCTTTTTTTGATATTATTATATACATAGGATTAGGTAGAGAATCTGAGATGAAACAAGCTTTTATGTGTTGGAGACAGGTTAAGCCAACATATACAATAAAATGTGAATGGTTACTCTGGAAAATTATAAAATCAATAGAAGAGAATGTATGTAGCTCAGGGTTCATCTGTAGAATCCTTGGTGATCTCTATGGTTGGTTGTTACCCAACTAGATAACATCAGTGTGAGTGTGTGGTTTGTTCTCTGTTTTTATACAGTGGCTTGCCCTATCAGTATTGATGGAGGTGTACTTATCTCCTTGATTAGGCTATTATTTTCTGCTTGATTGTTTGTCTGGTGTTAATCCCTGTTTATTGGAGTGCTGGTTGCCGGGGAAGATGTGTTCTGCTCTTTTTGTTTCCTTCTTAGCTTTTTTATTGTGTCTTTTGGATAGTGTGCAAATATAATTTGTTCCTATGTGTCCATAGAAAACATGCCCATTATAATCCATATCATAAACCATGTTTTATAGTCTAAGATTGATGTCAATAACTTGAGAACCAGCCACCCCATTGTTGTAGACCTCAGAGCTATTTCTGGTATAGTTGCTGAAAACTGATGGTATATTTTCCCATGTTTTGAGATAGGACAGGCCTAAAATAAAGCTCTATAGAGTATAAAAAGCATTCCTTAAACTCTACAAATCAGACATTCTTATTCTTGTCTACTGAGGTTTACTTTCTGTGTTCTCTAGTCTTCCTCCAAAATATAACATTTTTTTTTGTTTTCTACACCCTGAAAATGCTGTACTATACAAGCCAGCCAGTTGTAGTTTATTTGACAGATTGCAGTTAAACTAAATGGTGGCTCAGTGTGACTCTTCCTTTTTTCTTTTGTGTTTCTGGTCACAATATTGTAAGCATAATCTAAATTTCCCATCACTTGGTTCTCAACCTTAACCCTGTTTTCTCTGCAGAGTAGACAATTTTGGGCTCGGACTTCTGCTCCAGACCAAACAGATCAAGCGTATGGTGTCATCCTATGTTGGAGAAAATGCAGAATTTGAGCGGCAATATTTATCTGGCGAACTGGAAGTTGAGCTTACCCCACAGGTAAAATGTTAATTGCCTTTTCTTTGGAGGAAGCTCCTTATAATTATTGGCACCAATGCTTCAGTTTCTGTTCCAGTTGCAGGATTTCCACACCACAACCTTAAAATATTGGTTGTGTAACTGCTGTATTGCAGGGTCCTTTTGTGTCTGTTGCAAGCCGTAAGGATCAGACAGCTTTCCTCATTTTTGTCATTTTGCAGAGGCGTCGACAGATTTCCTGTCTTGGGAATGTATTGAATTGCACCACTATAGGAATCAGGAAACTGGACTGGATCAGTTTTCGGCCAGATTCCTAACCAACTCTGATTTATGTTGGAGCCCCAGGCTACAGACATACTATAATGATTACAATACAGTATTAAAATACTAGTAAGAAAACATAGATACTCACGTACCAGCTAGTGAAGAGTAGGAGAAGTAGGTGTTTTTAATTGCACTTTGCATTGGCAGTCATATTTTCAAAATCAATCATTAAGTATTTGCAATGTTGTGCTTGACTAAACTGCACCCCATTCTTCATGCACATTTAACTAGCTCTTTGGAAAAAGATTGACTGCTTGCCTGCCAGCCAAACTTCCTTCCTATGCCAAAGTTTAAGAACACAAGTAGCTCATTTCATATTTACCACCTTTTGTAAGTTAATCTTTTCTTAGCTCAACCACATTGAGTAAATAAATTAACCACTCAGCCAGACAGGCTCTGGCTGCCTTCTCCTCCAAGTCTTCAGATTGTGGGAATATTCCTAAAAGGTGAAGTAGCACGTTTGAAATGTGTTGTGATTAGCACGGCAAAGAAGCCATATTTGCCTGAAAAACCCATAATAAATATAGTTGGGGAAGTAGATTTTTTAATGTATCCTTGAGGAATAGTAGCATAAGGAGAAAAAAAATATTGGAAAGTACATGCCAGGTGTTTCAGATGTGAGTTATTGGTGACATTAAGATGCCCTGCTAATTTGACTTTATTTTATTATTGTGTAGTAATAAACTAATATTAAAAGGTAGAAAGCTTGAATACCTCTGCTCCATATTTCTTAGGAATGAGTATTCTATAGAAATCCTCTTGCAGTATTCAGGAGCCATCTCAGTGGACCTAGAAGAGCAGAAAAAGGTCCCTTAATAACGTTTGTCAAAGAATTAATGTAGTATTGTGAGTTACAGATCCCCTTTACATCTATTTTGCCTTGGCAGCCATTAAGTATTTTGTCCTTTCTAGGGCACCCTTGCTGAACGGATCCGAGCAGGAGGAGCTGGCATCCCAGCTTTCTTCACCAGTACTGGGTATGGGACATTAGTGCAAGAAGGAGGGTCTCCAATCAAATACAACAAGGATGGCACTGTTTCCCTGGCTAGTGAGCCAAGAGAGGTAAAATACCTGTGGATTTGAATGAGGTTGTGAATTGAGGGGGGGGGGGGGCGAGCACAAGCCTTTTTGAAACTTTTGAAAGTTAAGGCAGATTCAGGACATAACACACTTTGCCACTAATACGATAGCATGATTTGAGGCCTGTTCAGGAAAACAAAGTGGAATTAGTCCTAACTTAGTGCAATATATTAAGCAGATTACAAATCCACTATTTATCTTTATTTATTTTTATTTATTTATTTAT
>JAEANM010027428.1:0-10546 GCA_017656035.1 Myanophis thanlyinensis | reverse complement strand
GAATGGCTGCGTAAACATTTCACTGCATATTGTACCATGTATGATTGTGCATGTGACAAATAAAATTTGAATTTGAAATTTGAAAATGAAGCACCATTCACTTTCAGTAATACTGGTGGGTGCAGGGCTCCAGTTGTTGCTGTCCTCTGTACCATATCAACCGGTCAAATAGAAGCTTTAGCTTTGGATTTTTTTGAATTGGACTTGATCACTTGGGAAACTGATAACCTTTTATAACTATTCTGTGCAAGCCAGGTATCCACTCTGTTTTTCAGCCAAGCCAAAAGGGCTATGGAGGGTGGTGCCTAATTGAGGGGATGTGAGACCCATATTCCTGTGTAAAACAAATAAATACTGATCTTCCAGGAGCTCAAGAATGCAACTGAGTTGAAATACAAGTAGTAGAGAAATCAACAAATCTCCTTCTCACTGCATTTCCATTCCTTTCAATGTTACTTTCCAAACTTGTCAAAGATTTTTGTTTTGTTTTGTGTAAGCTTTGATATCAGTTTTCAGCAGTGACATTTGGAAGCTCTGGTAGATTCCCATGTCAAAATAAAGGACTGTACAAGCTGAGTATCGATCCTCTCATGCAAGTTAACCCAAAATGGCCATAAAGCCAGTGATCAGTGCTGGGGCATATCTAAAAGTGGCAAGTAAGAGCTGGTCATTGAAGTCACTAACAGATTCTGGTCACTGAAGTGTTGTAAATTGACTATAAGGCAAGATCTGTGTTGGGAGGAGAAGGAAAATACCACTTTAACAGCAGAAGCATGAAAGACTCTTTTCACAGAATGCTGGCAATGACATCAAAAAGGCATTATAAAGATGTTCCTTTAAAACAGTGAGATATCCATACCATAGTAATAGGAATGTGAGCATGAAACCTTAGTCCCAAGAGTAATGCCATAGTTCCCATTCGGGTCAGAGGCAATGTTTAAGGTGCTTCTGGGTTGAATGCCATAGTTTCTTGATGCACATCAGATGTTCATATTCATTTCGTCAATTCTCTCCCTAATCAGCACTCTATAAATTTTGGAAAGAACTTTTCAAAGTTTACTACAAAGTAAAAGTAAGCATTTGTTCTAGATTTCATTGTAAAGTGCATCTTCCTACTTTAAGCCTTTACATGTTATTTAATAATAGACTCTTATGGGGTGTCTAAAGATAAACAGAGCATTCACCTTTCTAGGAGAAGCCTTGCAAAAATAGTAGTTGTCACAGTGAAAATGACTATGTCATTGATTATATGATAATATGATTGAGAAAGAGTATTCTTGGCTCAGCTGTCTATTATTGTTTTTCTTATGGGTGCAGTCATGTTTGACTCATTGGGAGGGAAGAAGTTTTCATGCTGTGTAATAATTAAATTTCTGGTAGTTTAGTGATGACTTTCTGAAATTGTGTTTGGAAGTATATAAGAACTGGTGCCATCTAGTGTTTTCAGTGAAACAATGAAAGTTTCTGTCATAATATTGCATTATTTGTTCTCAGCAAACAAAATCAAGCATAAAAATAAACCTGCAGCATTGAAATAAAACTTTAAGAATTAGCTCAATATAGTGAATTGCAGCCAGTATAAAGAATTTACCAAGTTTAATTTAAAAATCAATAAAATAACAGATGATTGACAAAATACATCAAACCCTTTAAAACAATTGATTTTCAGAGCTTTTGTCAGTATTGTAACTAATGGGGCCATCTGCAAATCTTCAAAGAGGGACTTTCATAAATGAGGGGCCGCTGATGAGAAGGCCAATTGCTTGAAGTACTTGAAGTACCACAGGTTTTGACTTCCGGATGGAAACTTGGCCCAATAGCAAGTCTCTGGGATGCAGGGATGACACAGAGGGAAAGACCCCACAGCTGAGTGTCTTGCTGGAGCTAATGGAGTTTGTTTGGTCAAGAGGAAAGCCACAAGATTGCTTACATGAGCTCCAGAAGGCAGTTCCTCATTAGGAACCCTATAAGATTTGGGCGTGGGGTGATACAGCATGCTCATAACCTCAGGCAAAGCCTGCTTAAACAATAGTGGGTTTCTTACTATGAAATGGGGAAAAAAGAAAAAGAAAAAGATCTTAAACATAGTAGAACATCCAAAGCCATCTCGGTAATTGTACCTTCAGCCCAGGAGAAGGATTACAATACAAAGTAAGAAAATAACTGTAAAGATTTTAAAAGATTTAAAAGCAAAAATCTTGGTGAGAGTTTCAATTATGAAAACTAAAAGAAATGAACTAAGGGAAAGTTAAATCTAGAATGTTTTATTAAGCACTTTTGAGTTAATTAATTAATCAAAATCTTCCTCCATAGGAGAGAAAGTTGTTTAAAAAGAAGATGGCTGCCTGACTTGATTAAACAATAAGATAAGTTGAGAAAGAAAAGAAAAAGAAAGTTAGTCTCTACTTTTTTAGGTAAAGGGCAAAGAGCTACTAAGTAGAGCATAGAAACATTATTACCGATAGATGCACAATGATGGAGAAATACTAAAATTCCTACAATGGTAAAATGGATTGTAAAAATGTCAGAACAGGCAAAAATAGCAAAACTGACCTGTTTAGCCAGGGGTAAAACATTATTTTTACAAATGACTGAAAACCTTTTATGGACTTCTTGGTGAAAATGGAAGAAAATGAAGTGATCATTTATGGTTTGATGACTTAAAGGAGATTAACTAAACTGTGGAAGAATTTTTTGTAATACCAAGAGGGAAGAGGGTTGATAAGTTTGTATATAACTATTGAAAAGAAAACCTCATAATTTTTGTGTCGCTGTTTTTCTTTCTTTCAGATCAGTTTTGCTCTCATTTTCTTCCTTATTTCTCTTTTTTCTTCATATTTTTCTTTACATTTCCTTTTTACTTATGTGAAAACTCGTAATAAAAATTATTTCTTGAGTCACCAGTTTCGGTAGATGTTGTTTCCAAGTAAGTGTCTTCAGCTTGCAATTCTTATAGACTGATCCTAAAGGGACCCTGTTAAGTCAACTAAAGCCCTCACTAAAGAGGTGAAATTCAGCTGATTCTAGCTGGTTCAGCAGAACTGGTAGCAGACATTTGAAATTGGCCCTGCCCACCCACCCATCTGAGCCCATATTCTTCCTTATATGTGCTCTGTTTTTTTTAGTTACCTAAATCAGCTGTTTTGAGTGTCTGCAGAGCCTTTCTGATTATCCCCGCTGCCTCTGGAGCCTCTAAAAGTCATTTAAAGCACCGCGCTGCGGCGCAATTGGTGCACATGCGCACACACTGAACCGGTAGCAAAACCAGACAGATTTCGCCCCTGCCTTCTGTCTAGATTAAAATTTTCTCTTCATATAATGATTTTGCACACTGAAGCTAGAAGATTTTGGTGGTTCCTTGATTAAACTGTTGTTTACTCTTTGATAGTTTATCTGAGTTAGTAGTTTCTTGATTGGGGTATTATGGACTGCTTGATTGTTGATCTGGTATTAAGCTTGGTATTAATCTCTGCTTATCTGAATATTGATTGCTGGCAAGGAGGTGCTATGGTCTTTTAGCTTTTTATTGTCTCTTTTGAATGCTATGGAAATGTTGTTTATCTCTATGTGCCTGTTGCTGCCCAATTTGTTAGAATGCCAGGCTTCCAGGAATTCTGTAGCATTTTTGGACTTGTTCTAAAATGCTTACAGTTTCTCAGCTGAAACTGTGATGAAACCTGTGCCTATTTTTCATAATTAAGGACTTTTCATCATGTGTTCTGATTGCTACCTGGGATTCATGGATGTACTCTGCTAGTCTTCTGCCTTTGTCATATGTAGTGGCTACTATTGTCCTTAAACTTATGTTATAGATGACTACTGTTTTTTCTATTGGGTCTTTTGGTTTACTTAAGATGTTTGTAGGGGATTAGTTGGTTTGTGTGGTACAGTGATTGTAATAGTCTGTTGGTTGTTTCTGAGATGTTTTTGATATATGGCAGTGTTAGCCTTTTAACAGCCATACGCTAAATAAATACATAATCTTTTTAACAGCTTGTGTTGATTGTGCTATAGTGAGTTGAGCGATCAGGTACTTTTGGGATAAAATTGTATGGAACATAGGAAGATGTAGAGATGATCTGTTGTCTTTTCCAGATGTTCAGGGTTGTTGCAGTGTGCTTGTACTCCTCCAAATAGTGCTCTTACATAGCTTCTCTTGGATTGTTACTTTTGTAGTTGAACACTTAGTGTGGGTGGTTTTACAATGGATTCATATTTCTGATTTCCTATTATTGCCTCTGCTGATGAGGATATCCAGAAAGGGTAGTGTATGTTGTCCTTTGAAGATATTATTGAGAGCTCCATGTGTCTTCTCTAGTTGTTACCTTTTCCTTATGACAAAGGTGTAATCTACATACCTGATCCATACTTTGGGTTGTATTCATGAGTGCTATAGGTTCTAGGTACTGCATTATGGTCTCTGCTATGAGTCCTAAGCGTAGTGATCCAATTGGTGTTCCTCTAATTTGTTGGTATATTTGTCTATCAAACTATCCTGGGAAACTAACCACAAGCCACACACAAGTTGTGGAAGGGGGTGCTTGTGGCATGGCATTGTGAAAGTGGGAGCCAGCATTGCATAAGTATAGGGAGGTTGTGGGGGAGAGACTTAATTGAGTGACTTGTGACTTGCCTTATTTGCTTCCCCATTGGCTTTTTGGGGAAAGCCAGCAAGGAAAGAGACAAATGGCAATCATGTGACCATGGAGCATTGCAACTATAGTAAGTATGAGTAAGTTGCAGAACACCTTAATTTTGATCACATGACTGCAGGTGTATGCGACAGCCAGAGCTTCAAGGAATAGCCATAAGTACAACTCATTCAGCATCACAGTTTCAAATGGTCACTGAAAGAGTGGTCAGTGAGCAAGGACTATCTGCACAGATGTTGAAAGAAGGAGAGATACACAAGGGAGGGGATACTCTATTTAAAATCATGAATGGCATAAAGAATGTGATGAAAAAGAAGTTTTACGTTCACAATGTTTGAAGCTGAGGTCATCCCCTAAAAGTAATTGCTGAATGATTCATGAGACACAAGAAGGATTTTTTTTTTTCAAACAGTGCATAGGTAATTGGTAGAATTTTCTGCCAGCAGTTTTGATAATTGGAGCCAATTTGACTGGTTTAAAAAGATTGGACAGGTTCATGGAGGATTCAGGTGATCAGTGGCTGCTAACATTGATTGTTGACCTGTTTGTTATCAAACTTTGAAGGGTGCTTGTCTCTTGAGCAGCACTGGGTAGTGTATAAGTTCTAAAACTTATAGTTCTAACAGTATAACAGAAAAAAAGGATAAATATTCAGAAAGAGGAATAAAACACACAACCACAACACAAAACATTCACAGCTGGATAACGTCTTTGTTAGGATTCTGTTCCATACTCAGCTATGGATTTTCCAGTCAGTGCTAAGGCTCTTTTAGTGGGCTGCTCTTCCCTCACCAGACAGCTCTGTGTAAAAGCCAGGCTCAGGAGCTGAGGGACTGTACCATCATTGCAGTTTTGAAATCTTGGAGCCAAGTGTTTGACAGAACATATTATAATGGAAACAGTGCTGATTGTTCAGTGGGACAAAGTGATTCTGCTGCCAACAACTCCAGAGATGTAATACAAGAGTTGTGTTCTACATGAATGCTCTACAAAATTTGATGTCTTAGAAGCATTTTTCCCCCTTGAGGCAGAGGAATCTTTTTTGTTTTAGGCTATTTTTAGGCTTTGAGACATTCTTTCAAATGGCACTTGGTGGTTGTTTTGAGTTTTACTGCTGGTGGTGTGGAGGGTGTTACTTGTGTTGTTCACTGATATTTCTCAGAGGAATGCAACACTCTGGGAAGCTTCAGAAAAAGCCCTAGGGAAAGGGAGGGAGTTCTCTCATAGTTTCTCCCTGACTGGAAGTGTTTGAAATCAAAATGGCTGTAGATCATTGCAGAAATGATGGTCCAGTGAAAGACTGGCTACCAGACCCTTGCCCACCTCATCACTAAATGAAAGAGAATATCATTTTGTTCAAACAAATTTTTAAAAAGAATTCCTAATTCTTTGACTCTGTTGAATAACAGCTGGTAGAAAGAAAGAAAGAAAGAAAAAAAAAGACAAGATACATTTTCAATATAGCTCCACTCTGAATGATGCAACACAGCTGAAAATTGGCTGTATCAGAGAAGGGTGCCCTCTGGACTCTTGCCTGAGGCAGCAAAATGGCCTTGAGAGTGATTTGAAAACCCGGTCATCCAAGCTTTTGTTGAACTGCTGCTGCTGCTGTTGTTTTTGCTCCTGCTTGAGATTGTTTTGTTTTTCAGACATACTTAGCAAGGCCTGTACCAGTAAACAGAGCCCCTCACACATTTTTGCATAGCAAATCAGGTTTAGTTTTCTCATGGCAAGTACATTTGTAGTTTTAATAATTGCTTGTAATTCCTGATTGTTGTATCACCACCTTCTGTGGGAGGCATTTGTTTGTGCCAAGCTTGTCAAGCACATATTCATGTTTCACTTCATTGGCCTTACAAATTGTCAGCTGATTGTTTTTTGTTTGTGTTTCAACTTGTGTGAAACATGCTGAACAGCGGAATACTTTTCCCCTACAATGAGAGGGACAGTGTTGTGTGATACCATTTCTGACACTAAAGAATAAAAATGTAGCACATTTGTTGATTGGATTTATCCATGAAGGAGTTGGGCTTCAGTTGTGTTCACACACAGAACTTCAATGTCTGATGATTCAACATCAACCAAAGATTAATCTAGGGCATAATGTCCATAAATCAAATGTCGCTTCCTCATTTCCAACACTGTCACTGTGTTGGCAGCAATCCTCACATGTAACACCCAACTGGCCATGTGTAGATTGACATTTGTTTGGGTTATACTGTAAGAAAAGGAGGGCTGTCTGTTTTTATTAGCAGAGAGAGAACTCTTACAGGGATGCAGAACCCTCCCTCTGCTTCCAGAAGAATAGAAGGAAGATAATCACTAATTATTGCAATCTAGGCCAGTTCCAAAGGAGGGAAGAATTCATTATTGTGGCCTTTTCTGTAGACCAGTGAAATGCTGTGAACATATTTAGACTTCAGCAAGGCATTTGACAAAGTAGACCACAACCAAAAATGTGGGATAGACAGCATCACCACCAGATGGATTTGTAATTGGCTGACAAATCATATTCAATGAGTATTCTTATTGGTAGTGCATCTATATGGAGTGTAAGTAAGTAAGCAGTGGGGTGCCACAATATTCCGTTTTAGGCCCATACGCTTCAATATCTTTATAAATGACTTAGATGAGGGAATAGAAGAGGAATCCATTAAATTTGCAGATGAAACTAAGCTGGCAGGAATAGCCAACACCCCAGAAGACAAGCTCAGGATCTGAAAAGATCTTGACCCACTTGAACAATGGGTCCTATTCTACAAAATGAAATTTAACGTAGAGAAAAGCAAGTTTTTTTCCACCTGGGCAGGAATAAGCAAAAGTGCAAGTACAGATTAGAAGAAATCTGGCTCAAAAACAGTAACTGTGAGAGGAACCTTGGAGTCCTAGTGGATGATCACTTAAGTATGAGTCAGCAGTGTGTAGCAGCAGCCAAAAAAGCTAATAAAAACCTTGGTTGTATAAACAGAGGCATAGAATCAAAATCACGTGAAGTGTTAGTACCTCTTTATACAGCCTTGGTAAGACCACACCTGAAATACTGCATCCACCTTTGGTCACCACATTACAAAAAAGATGTTGAGACTTTGGAAAAAGTGCAGAGAAGAGCAACTAAGATGATTAAAGGCTTGGAGACTAAAATATATGAATGGTTGCAGGATTTTGGTTTAGCTAGTCTAGAGAAAAGGACTAGGTGAAACATGATAGCAGTATTCCAATATTTGTGATGCTGCCACAAAGAGGAGGGGGTCAATTTATTTTCTAAAGCACCAGAGGACAGGACAAGAAACAATGGATGGAAACTAATCAAAGAAAGAAGTAATCAGGAATTAAGGAGAAACTTCCTATCAATGAGGACAATTAGCCAGTGGAATAGTTTGCTTACAGAAATTGTGGGTGCTCCATCACTGGTTTTTAAGAAGAGACTAGATGGTCACTTGTCTGAAATGGTATGGAATCTGCTGCTTGAGGAGGGGGCTGGACTAGAAGACCTCCAAGGGCCCTTCCAGCTCTATTCTGATTGATTGTAATTAAACAGATAGAATTGCTGTCATCAGCAGTGAGCCTTCAAGTATTGAGTACACCAATGATTACATGTATGCATAAGCTTTTTTTATCCTTAAAAATGTGAGATATTGCCCTTGAGTAAAAAAATGCAAAATGTCTACTGTACAACTATTGTTAATCCCTATATCTTTCATAGGATCAAAGGCCCCAAATATTCTATAATAAGAATGTTCTACTTCTACTAAATGGATGGACCATTTAAAAAATTAAATAAATTAAATGATGTGCAAATGTATAAATCATGTTTATGGAATCCCTGCAATAACAAGAATAGAAAATTAATAAGGAAGTATAATTCAATTTCAGCTCCATACCAACATATTGTATTTAATGCCTACCCACAAATAATCCAGGTATAAAAGTCAACTTTTAAAACATAGCAGAATGTTTTAATGTCCTCCCCCATTGCAGACAGAAGATTATTTTTTAAAAATGGGGACAATTCTCTTTTTAATATATAAATTTCCAAGGAACTATAATTACTAAAAAGTAGACATAAGTATGTCAAATTAGTTTGAAAAAAAACACATAATTCTCATAAAACCCCTGAGACAGTTTACCCCATCTATAAAATTAATAGTACTCCATTTGTTAAGTTAATGTTTCTCCTATTCATCAACATATATATGTCTGACTGTCAGCTGAAATTAGATAGGTAGTTAGATATAGAAAGGTTAACTTGCACACTCTGCTTTCCAAAAAAGATGCTGGATGTACAAACATAAATTTACTTCTCTCTCAAGCATATACACATCTGTGGGTAGTGACACAAACAATATCCTTTTCCTCCTTCCAAGAGGAAAGCGAGGAAAATCTGAGCATATTACATAAACTTTGAGTAAGTGGCATGGAAATTGGGGAAGCAGAAAAATGAAACTGGGGAAACTACCAGAGAAATCCATTTTGACTGTACAGTAGTCACCATCCTGATTTTTCCAGACTCCAGAGTAAATAGCCTGAAGTAGGTAACATAGAAAGAGCTGCTAAGAGAGGGAGGCAGTCAGAACTGGGTGATATGGAACCAAAAAAACAGAGGGGGGGGGGACGGGAGCGAGGGAGGGAAGAAGGGGGAGAGAGAGAATGGACAAGTAGTTGAATGTGTGGGATAGTGAAGGTGATGTTTGAGGGTAACAAAAGACAGAAGACACAATGAAAAGGAAGTAGCAGTGAAGAAAAAATATTGAGGAAGTGGCATGTGCATTTCCAAGTGTATCTTGAAAATATAGCTACTTATATTTCCTTGAAACATTTATTCAATGGTTTTCACAGATTATTTCCCAAGGAGAGGTAGAACAAAAAGATACTGGAATAGTGTGTTAGCAACCTACAACATCTCTAGACTTATTTTTCAGCCTGTTTCTAGAAATTTAAAGAAAGCTTATTTATAAGAAAGGGTTAGGCTTATAAGAATGGTTTGCATGAATATTTGAAGGCATTTGTGGAATTCTTGTCTTTCTAGTTTAATCTGGCTTTCACAACCATACATGTAATGATGATACATGGCTTCATAAACCAGTTTGAGTGCATTTGATACCCAAATCGAAAGTGGTCATTTGCTTTTTATTTCTACTGAGATGTATATCAGATGATGACATACAGAGTATGTTAAATGGAAAGCTCATTAATGGTGACTAACAATGGGCACTATGGAAATGTGATCATGAGAAGCATAGCCATTATAAAGAAGCTTCCTTTGGTAGCAGTCAGACTTAACTGGTTTTATTCCTCCAATTCTCATTTTCCCTGCAGGCTGGTAATAAAATAGAAGTTACTATAATATTACAAAAAAGTTACAGTGATGCATATACCCTGTTTTCCTGAAAACAAGACCTATCTCTAAAGTAATCCCTAGCATGTTTTCCCATGTGCATCTAATATAAGCCCTACTTAAGGCTCTGTGCAGCCACCCATCCACCCATTCCATCTGGTTGCTCGTGGTCATGATGCGAGGTGGGGCAGGGTGGTGGTGGAGCTTTCCCATGTGTCAGCACCAGCTTACCTCAGGGCCCTCACACCTAGGCCACCTATGCCCCGACACCTGCCTTGCAGCAGCAGCACCAGCAGCCATGTGCAGCAGGAGCCCATGTGGCTACGAGCCCACTTCTTCTGCTTGCAAGGCAGTTGTTGGGATATGGGTGGCCTTGCTGCAGGGCCCCTGAGTAAACTGATGTTGGCGCATGGGACAGCTCCATCTACCCCCATCTCATGGCCACAGCACAATGCTTAGCCTCCTGCTCCATTTGGCCACAAGCGGCCGCGCGGGTAATTATGGGAGCCCCTAGGAGCTCCCATGTTACACCTCTCCTGCGCGAGCTGCACTGGCTACC
>JAEANM010027427.1:0-10546 GCA_017656035.1 Myanophis thanlyinensis | reverse complement strand
CCACCTTCCCAGCTACCCCTAGCCCTCCCTTCCTACCTTAACTTACCTGCAGTTGCGTAAACATTTCACTGCATATCATACCCGTGTATGATTGTGTATGTGACCAATAAAATTTGAAATTGAAATTGAATTGAAATTGATTATCTAGTTGATCATCAAGCAAAATTGGCCATTTCTTTGGATACTTCAGTGAGTAGTAAATTTGACTGCATGGCCTAAAAATCCTGATTTGAGTTTATAGGAGTCAATAATGGCACTAAATCACTTTTGATTCAGCATAATCTTCTGTCTCCATTTAGCAATTTATTTTTCCTGACAAATTTATTTAGTTAGATTCATATTTCGCATTAGCACAATTCTTGGAAAAAAAACAGATTTCTTGCCACTTCTCCCCCTCCGATTTCTGCTTCCCTTTATTGACAAAGTTGCTGCCATTACAGCAATGATGAAAAGGAGCCATTTTTCTCCCTTTTCTTTCATCTTTGGATACTTTTATTGAACCAATCATTTAAAAAATAAGCAAGAGTACTTGTATGAACCACAATTGGCAAGTACCATCATAAAGAAGACATTTACTCTTAACAGGAATACTTCTTCCAATATGTGATTGAATAAACACAAGCACTAAAAATGAAAACAATATAGTTTTTGGTAAAAAGGCTCTTCATTTGTATTCAAATATAATTGATTACTCTGCCAATAAATTTCATGGACCTTTACTTTTTTTTTTTCCTCTACAGCGACTATTTCTTGAAGAAAACACTATCCATCCTTGGCAGAAAAGACAAATATATTGAAAACTCATCTTCTGTTGTGGCCCAGTAGCCAGTGGAGCTGGTAGCGGACGCAGTGAGTGAGGAGGTTGGGGAGGAGCATGGAATCTGGGGAAGGCTCTGATGAGTGCTCTGCATCAGAGGCAGAGATGGGGCCAGAGCCATATGACCGTTATCAGCTGTCTTCCAAGTTGGATATCAGTGGGGCAGAAGAACAGCTGGAGCCTGTTCCTGATCTGCACATGCACAGAAGTGCCAGAAGAAGGAACAGCTGAGGAACAAGGGCCAATTCAGTGGATGGCCCCTCCCATAGGGATTGAAAGAGGAGCGATGGGAAGGGAAGTTTGCAGGAAACAATTACTTCAACTCATTAGAGTGAAGATCTGTTCCTTACTTCTTGCCAAGTAATTGCGGGTCAGCTTGGTATTTGTGAGATATCCACCTGGCACCTCTTCAAGTCAGATAATGCCTGAAAAACTCATGAAAGACCGTTTGCTGGGACTTTGCTGGAGAGGAATTCCCTAAATAAAAGGTTTTGTCAGAACAAGGAGTCTGCTTCTTCATCTTGGAAGCCTAGGTCAGAACATCTTCCTCTCTGGCTATGACAATTTTGAAGAACTAAATGTACTGGACTAATACTGTAGCTTCTTCGTATCTGAGTTGGAAAGAAAGGGTGTAACATTAATTAGATCATATCTTACTTTAAGTTCTGAAGCTAATACACATAAGTATACTTCAAATTTGCACTTTAAAAATACGAGGAAGTTCTTCCACAAAATGCAGACCAAAACCAAAATTGACAGTTTTGTCCATCCATAATTCTCCCACAATCTAATCATATATCCAGTGAAATAGGATCAGATATGAAGAAATCTTTCTAACTAAAAACAAAAATGGGAACAAAGCCAGTTTTATAGTTCATACTAATCTTCTCCAGACATTGCCAGTGGGGGACTTTATACGGTAATGACATCCTGAGAATCTTATGACAAGCATGTCCAGCAATCCATTTTTTTTCAAGACACAGAAAATACTACTAATTTTATCACCAGTGACAATTTGAAATATGCTTCAAGGAATATTTGTTAAATGGAAAATAATCCTGTATCAAATATGTTCAATTACTGATATCGTTTTTTATTTATAGCACATAATATTTAGAAAAACAAGGCAATCCAATCTCCACAACAGGATTAAGATAATCCACACTGAGTCTAATGTGATTTACTTCCAAGAGAATTGTAGCCTGAGGGAAGATGGCAAATGATTGAAAAGATGTGCTATAATTCATACCTTGATGAAACATAAGCAACATTAATATTTTGTGTTAATTATTAGCTCTTGAATCATTTCAATGAAGACAGTAAAGAAGAAATCATGAATTTGGCAAATATTGACATCCAACTCAATTGCTCCATAGAAGAATGGATTTGAAAATATCACACAAAATTAATAGCACTAGCACTAGCACTTAGACTTATATATACCGCTTCACAGTGCTTTACAGTCCTCTCTAAGAAGTTTACAGAGTCAGCATATTTCCCCCAACAATCTGGATCCTCATTTTATAGACCTTGGAAGGATGAAAGATGAGTCAACCTCGAGCCGCTCAAGATCAAACTCCTGGAGTGAGCAGTGAGTTAGATCTGCAGTACTGCATTCTAACCACCGTGCCACCATGGCTTATGTACCAGTGGTGAAATTCAGTCAGGTCACACTGTAGTAAATCAGTAGAGGCAGCTTCTAAAAGCATGCAAAATGGGCACACACCAAACTGGTAGTAAAAATAGTTATGTACATGGATAAATTAGGAAATATAGCAAAGCTATGGATCCTGCAAAATTTTACATATCAAGGCAATTTAGCAACTCCATGCCTATAAAATTCTGAGTGGTGGCTGTTAAATCTGCATCATAGCAAAACGGCAGCAAGTTTACTATCTATGTGATTAAATTTTGTATTGCCAAACAGTCCCATTCTAATGCTACAATTCCCTGGAACTACAGTGTTATATTCTGACAAAACCCATTTATTTGTTTCAGGGCCTCAGCATAGTATGATTTAGATCCAGACATCCTTTCCATTTATTACTGCATAAGTGAATACACTGGACTGTTTTAATCTGAATGTAATATTGCTCATTTTATCCAGACTGTTCCTAGAAAACAGCAAAAGACTTCATTTGGCTGCATAAATAATATCATAACTATAGGCCAGCCAAATCATCTATTTATTATTTATAGTGAAGATGTTACTTGCAAATTCAAATTTCATGTTGGCAATAAGTGATTAGGATTATAACTGGACTAAATTGATTATAATGATTAAGAGCCATGGTGGGGCACTGACTTTGTTCTCTGCCATGAGTTTGATTCCTTCGATCCTGACCAGCTCAAGTTTGACTCAGCCTTCCATGCTTCTGAGGTCAGTAAAATGAAGACGCAGATTGCAAGAGAAATATACTGATATTGTGCTCAGAGGGTGCTGTAAAGCACTGTGGCATGGTATATAAGTGTAAGTGCTAGTGCTATTATATTATCATGAAAGAAGAACTTTCTTTCTCCACAAGAACGGGAATACTGAAGGAATTTTTACCTAAGAAGTGCTTTCAGTTTTCATGTCTCCCATTCCACCATTACCATCCACTAGATATACATGAAAAAAAAAATGGTGTGCATACAGTAATTGGCTACTAGGCATTTTCTTAAACTAAGGAAAACCACTGCAGAATTATGGTTCCTTCTTCAGTTGTAATTTTTCTGTGCACAAATACAGAGAGTCCTTGTTTAATGACTGGTCACGTAACAACTGTTTAAAATTAAAACAGACTTCAAAAAAGCTACTTATGAACCATCCTTGAAGTTACAACTGTTGCACACTCACTCACACCCACAGTCACATGACCTGTCATGCCCTTGTCAGAGTCTGAATCTGTGGGGGGGAATGAGCTGGCACTGGAGACAATAGAGATTGAGAGGACGGCTTCATTGGCTTTGAAAGAAAATGGGGAAGGTCAGAGCCTTTTAGGATTAGGATGGCTTGTAGGCAGGGAAGAACAGGGGCAGGATGACCTAGAGAGGCTAAGCAGTGAACATGAGAGGCAGAGGTCAGGTGATGAGCAAGAACCACTCCCTCCAAGAGCATAGAGAGTGGAGAGAAATCGAGAACAGTACAGACTAAGCTGGCTACATGGGGACAGAGCCCTGTTCCTCTTCACAAGGCACACCTGGGGACTGAAACTTAAAGAGATGCTGTGGGGAAGGCATTTGTCAGGAACAAACACTGAATTCCTGGAGTGTTGCGTGCCGACGTTTGAATTTTCCGGATGCCTTGCATTCATTCTGGCTTTCTGGACTAATTTCCTGAATCTTTTGCTTCCTGAACTCCTGATTTGCCCTCCTGAATTTATTGCTGTACAGTTGTGGTGTTCACAGCATTGGGCTGGACTATTTTCAGCCAAAGGCTGCTTGAGGTGTGGGTGGGTGTTTGTCATCACTTTGCTCTGGTACTTGCCAGAAACATGGGAGCATTTGGGGAAATTTGGAGCAATAAAGAGGTGGTTTGAACTGCCAGCTGCCTGTGTTATCTCTGTGCCATGCCCCAGGTCATCACATGACTCCATTTTGACTGCTTGGCAACCAGCTTGCATGTATGATTACAATCAATTGCAGCATCCCATGCACACGATCATGAGTTGTAATATTGTTTGCCATTCTCTGGCAGAAAATTGTAAAAACAATCAGTTGGATATGCTGGATTTCCTTAACAACCATGTGATTTTTTTTAACCACCATGCTGATTTGTTTATTGACCATCATAAAATTGAACCAGATCATATATTGACCCATTTAATGACCACAATGATTTATGACCAAACATCTGGGGTCAACTGTGGTCATAAGTCAGGAACTATCTGTATTAATAACTCCTTTTTTTCAAGAATGTTCAGCAAACTATAGTCTTAGCCGTGCCAAAATTGTTATTTATGATCCTGAAAATTCTCCCCAAGAGTTTATTAAATGTAGGGAAGTTTTTATATGAAGCCTAAGGAACAATGAGAAAAAATAATTACATCAGATAGTCTTGAGAATTACATCTGTCAGTTCCAATAATTTTATAGACATTGTTTTATCATTAGAGTGTCTTCTATTATCTTTCTGCTAAGAAGTAAGTCCTTAAGAAAACTGGTAGTTTATTAGTGTGATTATAATAATCCAGATAAATATCTTCAGAGATACTGCTTATAGCTGCTGAATAAATTTAAGGCATGCTTTGTACCAACTTCCTTGAAAATATTTGCACTTGACATTGGTATGTAAATATTCTAAGGACAAGTCTTATTATATTCTCCAAGGAGACTATGTTTTATATGCGATCTTAAACTCAGCTTCAAAATTTGCAGAATGAATTTGAAAACATAAATTGTTGATGGGCCAATAAAGTGACATTCTACTCTGGTTCACACGGTTAAGGTACAAGAAGATATAAATTGAATATCAGATATTTTTTAATGCCTTTTGAATTATAATGTTTTTAGAAAGAGTCAGACTCAAACCTAGGCAAGTCGAGAAATACTGGCATAAAATCTTTATTTGGTTGTAACTAAATCATGCTGCTAGGACCCTGAAGCAGCTGCAAGACCTGAGTCTTTGCTTGAGGCTACAACTGCATTCTTTCCCAACCCACCACCACCTGTCTGCTGTGCTGTTGCTGGATGTTGGTAGGTATCAAATCCCAGTGGAATCTTTAACGATCACAATGATGAAGTCCATTACACACTGCCTGAAACATCATCCTGACACTTTCCATAAACATGCACTTGTACAGTGTGGGAGGTGGCAAAGTCATATACGGCTGGAGAGCTCATTTTATTCTCTGATCAAAAACTGAAAGAAGATTCTAAGTACCTAAGAATATATAGCTAAATACTGCCACATTTTTAGGGATGTAAAATAATTAATCCAGGTTTCAGGCATTGGAGATACATGGAATTACATCACTGATTCCTGGAAGGTAGGGTTTTTTTTTAAAAAAATATTTATTTCTATTTTACCTTTCGTCCAAGTTTGAATCTAACTACAACACAATAGAAGATTGTGCTGATATTTTGAATGAGAATCATAAAGAGTATCTTAAAGTATCACATATTTAATATCGTAAATATAGCAAAACCTTATAGCTAATTCATCAAATCAATT
Organism: Myanophis thanlyinensis; assembly: GCA_017656035.1. Classification (NCBI taxonomy): domain Eukaryota; kingdom Metazoa; phylum Chordata; class Lepidosauria; order Squamata; family Homalopsidae; genus Myanophis; species Myanophis thanlyinensis. Next base: position 4,575 of record JAEANM010027427.1, on the reverse strand, counting down.
GAAAAGTTGAGAAGGTATTTTTATGTCCTGAACATCTGAATCATTTTAGTAGTACAAAATAGTATACAAATCACTTTTATTCTCTATCATCTGCACTCACAGTTTATGCACTTCTGAGCCTATTTCAAATTACTACTATTGCCTTATAAGGCAATACATGGTTTATAGTTCAAGAATTCACTAAGCATCTTTTCTCAATCTATATAACTGATCCATGAGATCTCTGGAAGGCAGTTTTCTCACAGTGGCAACCATAGACAATGCCTGAGAAAGCTCTGTCTATATAAGAACTTCTTCACTTGCTGTATGCTTACTTTAGAAAATCTGCCTTTAAAGGTGCCAGCACTTCAGGTTTGCCCAATGTTTAGGTAGTAATTTAAAATCCATCATTTGATGCATTTGCTATTTTGACTTTACAACAGAGGCTTTTTAAAAAAAAAAACCTGAAGGTTTTGATTATGGATTTTTTTTTACAGCTTGGTCAGAGAGAGATGACTTGAATATGACATCAAGAGAAAGAAAATTGCCTGTTTACCCTAATTGTGAGTCTTGTGATATTACTCTATACTATAGTAAACTTTAGTTAAGGAAGTGAAGATATGAAGAAAATTGGCACAAAGTAGGCTTATAACGAGAGGCCATTTGGCTTAGTTGTAAAGCATTGGGCTATCATTGTCATAATATGGCAAAAAATCATTCCAATTTGTTCCCCTTTGGTCAGGCCCCATCTAAAGTTCTAAGTTGATTTCTGGAAACCACACTTCAAAGAGGGTTTCCAATAAACTGAAATCATTTTTAAAGGGACAATGAGAATAGTCAACAAAACAGAAACTTGAAGTACATAAAAATATGTTACCTTAAACTTTGGATTCCTGAATGGTAGGTTATTTTGATAAAGTATTATGTGTGCATTGTGATGAGAATGGAATATGTCTGTAACTCTTTCAAATCACCACCTGTTCCTTTCCTTTTAGAACTGTATTTTCCTGTACTGTGTGATTATTAATTTGGTTAAATTCAACATTTTCTGTTCTGATGGCATTTTGAGTGCTTGACAACCAACTCACATTCACCATCCATTACATGGCCACATAACCATGATTTATGACATTTTTTCTGGAAACTGGTTTGCTGTGGAAACCCATGGCAAACAATGAGCACATTTAACAAATTTGGTGTTTGCTTTACAAGTGTTGAAAAAAAAAAGGTGTAAAATCAGGGCAGTCATGAGATAACCTGCTTTTAGCTCATAGAACATAGAATCATAAAGCTCAAAGGGACCTCAGAGGTCATCTAGTCCAGCCTCCTGCTCAAGGCAAGAAAACTTATTCCACCACAGTCAATGGTTGTTGAGTCTATTTTTGAAAACCCCCAATGGTAGAACACCCACAACTCTGAGGCACAAGCTATTTCATTGATTAATTGTTCTCACTGTCAGAAAATTTCTTATTTCTACATTGGATTTCTCTTTGATCTTCTTGTCCTGTCCTCTGGTGCTTTGGAAAACAAGTCAACCCCCTCATTTCTCATTTGTAACATATAGCTGTGAATTGTGGATCGGTTAGAAAGCTGAATGAATATAAAAAACCAATGCCTTTGAATTCTCATGCTAGAGAAAATGGTTAAGTATATCTTGGAACTAACAAGAATTAATTATATAAAATAAAATCAGACTATTCACTGGGCACACTACAGTATTAACAAAACTAAAGTCCAAATATCTTGGACAGACTCACTGGACAGGACATAGATACTTTAAAAAATTGAAGGTAATAAAAAACAGAGCCAACAGAAAACAAGGCACCTCACTGATATTATTGATGGTAACAGCATGAGATACTTATTCATGAACAAAGCTATGGTTGTGCATTGTATGATTTCGAATCTATAAAATAAATTGTTTTTCACAATGAATGCTAATTGTATAACATGGATAAAATTGAGATCAACTGTATTTTAATTCCTCCTCCTCCTCCAATAGCATATAATGTTTCTGAACATTTCTGTGACCCATTGTCTCCAATGTGATTCATAGGCTCTCAGCACATCTTTTAAAAACTTTTCAGGGACAACATATTTCCTTGCTTAATACAGGCTTGCATCTGTTTTCCTATATTCATTTATAGTCAATCTTTATGGGCTTTCTCTAAGCTGTAAATCTATCTTACATGCTTTCTTCATTTGTTTGCTAGACAAACTGCCCTTGAGAGTTGTCCCTAAATTCTTCCACTGTTGGCCATAAACTATTTCAATGCCTCCAAACAAGCAGAGGAGTAGGAAGAAATGAGGTTGTAGAATGAGCTGTTGCTCAATATTAAATATTTTCAAAATGGTCAACAGGATGTCAGAAATACATAAGCTTTCTCTATTAAAAGAAATGTCCCAAAACTTTCCAAACAGATATTCAGCTGACAAATAGAAATAAACCCATGCAGGTTCCCTTCCCTTCAAGAGGAGAACATCACTAAAAAAAATTTGCTTTCAAAATGTTTTGTTTGCTGACATCGCCTGAAGTTTCCACTGGTGTAGATACTGTCTCTGTCTCTGTTCCAATTCCTATCTTCAAACTAATGTAATAACAATAATAATAACACTTCATATTTTCAATTGAGAAGATAAAACATTCCTTTCCAGTCTTTTTCAAGACGGAGCCATACAAATGTGTTAGGGATACAGTTCCCAAAACTCACAGCCAGTATGGCTGAAGATTTAGTTTCTTCCATTAAACTGCACAGGGGTGTAAAACCCATCATTTAGATATTTCCTTGACCTTTAGAGCCATAAATTAAATTAATAAATCAACTGAAAGCTATAGTTTCCACTAAATAGGCTTAAATCTTTATTTTTCTCAAAGTAACATCAGTTATCTGACATGCATCAAAAATATTAGCTTAAAAAAAAGACTATTCTGGCAAAGAAGCTCCTAATATGATGGCTTGAAGTCAGCTGGAAAGGATTACTGGTTCTGTAAATCCTTAAACAAAACAAAACAAAAACAGAGAGGGAAGTGACATGTGAGCCAATGAAAACATTTTCTGTATAAGTCAGTTGTTACTATTCACATTTCATTGATAGAGAACAAAAGGCAAAAAAGATGCTTACGTTAAATGTTCATTGAATCCAAGACTGAGTTAGGACTAGGACAAAGGTTTTTCAAATATATGTCTTACTCTGCCGGACAACACCAGTTCTCCACAGGCAAACGTTCTGAATAAAATTTATAGTCAACCTGGCATTACTTTGGCATGTCCAAATCTATCTTGCTGATGACAACTCCAAGTTTGTGAGCCACTTTTCTAAAGACAGCTAATATGTGGAATTTTGTGGAGATATATATAGTTAGAGACCCGAATAAACCTAGACCTGCATACCTGCACCAGTGAAAATCTATGAAAACATATATAGTTAGCTTTATACAGCAGGTATTAGGGATTATTCTTCTGCCAAAGGCACCCCCTTTTCTCTCTCCCTGATACACTTTTTTTTTTTTTTTTGCTTTTTCTATGCTAGAGAAAAGGGTGGTGTTTCTTGCCAGAGATCTAAACTGATGGCTGAGAGAAGGCTTTCCAGATGAGGTCAAGGGCTACATCTGGCCCTCAGGCAGCAGATTGCCCACCCTTACAATGGTATATTTCATATTAATGTTCATCCATTAAACTTTCCATACTTGAGTCACATACAAATAGCAGGCAAGGTAAAGCTTGAACTTGGCTGGCCTGATTTGAAGGATTTGGCTAAAATTATGACTTTAATGTCTTTATTCTTTCAATCAAACTTTCTTAAGAGGTCCACCACAAAACTTTATTTTTGAAAAAAAAACAACAACTGTTGACAGTCTGAGCATAAGCAGGAGATTTTTAATGCTGGTAGGATGCTTAAATATAGTACATAAGTACATGCACGCACAACACAGAAAGAGAGAGTTACACACACATCTATGCAATCTGTACTTACATACCAGATCAGTAACTAGGACTTAAAAGCAACAGAAGTCATTGCATTTTACTGACATTTAAAGAATTACAACTTGTAATATTGGGATCACATTATGTTTATAAGGTTAATATATGACCAAAGTGTTTCTGTGAGTTCTGTTTCCATCACATGGCACATACTCAGGAGCAAAACACATGTTACATTTCATGCATACCCTTTCATTTTTGTTTACCTTATTGACAGATAGGGTGTTACAATCCAGAGCCGGGAACCATATAAACAGACAGAGGAAACTTAAATCTTATGCCCCAGTTGCTTTTTTTGGAGAATAACCCTATCCCAAATTTACCCATAGGAAACTTTTTTTTTCCCATCCGGGTGGGAAGCAGATTTTGAAATGAAGCAGGTGAAGACAATTTAAGCCTCCAAATATCATTTCATGGCAGTCCTGTTCTAAACTGGGATTCCATACTTTTACAGTATAACCAAGAAAAAAACAGAGGGTTAGCTGGATAGCACTTAGCAATAGCAGACTTATATACAGCTTCAGGGTGCTTTACAGCCCTCTCTTAGCAGTTTTACAGAGTCAGCCTATTACCTCCAACAATCTGGGTCCTCATTTTACCCACCTCAGAAGGA
>JAEANM010027426.1:0-10546 GCA_017656035.1 Myanophis thanlyinensis | reverse complement strand
CATTTAGCAACATAAATGTTAATTCCAATTAGCAGATGAGGCTTGTTAGAGATTTTGTTCAAATGAATAGCATGCACACAAACTCAGGCTTATTGAACTTGATTGACAATGGACCAGAATAGTTTATTTCACAGAAACAGCGTATCAGAATAATGAAAATGAAGAAAATGAAACATGTAATATTTGCTTTAACTTTGGAATAGTTACAACCATCTTTTACTAGTTTGTACTCAGCAGAAAGCAACAAAGATTTTAATGATATATCGGTCAGAGTCCAAGAACCCAACAGTAACATTTTAAAGATGCTTCTAATGTGTAATTTGACATAAAGAATTAGAAAAAATGATAGTGTATTCAGAAGAAGTTAAACAAAGCCTTCTGAAAAATCTCAAACAGATATTGCAAAAGTACAAATCCAGAGAACTATGTGCTTTTACAATATACTTAATAGTGAAATAAGATTAAAATCTCCTGAAAAGTAATATTTGCCTAAGCATTTTGCTTCCTTTTTTAGATTTGTTGTTTGATGCCTAATAGCTTTTATCAATTACGGGTAGTTCTTGACTTATGACCAATCACTTAGTAACAAAAGCTAGTTATGATCAAGTTTCAAAATTCCAAGATCAGGGTGTCTCCACAGTCATGTGACCACACTTGGCAACTGGCCTATGTTTATGGCCATTTTAAGTGACCCATCGTCCTGTGATTATAATTTATGATGATTTTACTGGAAACTGATGTCTACTTCTGGTTTAACAAAAAAACGATCCATAGCGAACGTTGGGTTTGCTTAACAACCAACGGAAAAAGATCATAAAATCAATTGTGGCTATAAGCACTGTCATGACTTACAACCACAATTGCCAGGCTCAATTATGAACATAACTCAACTATCTGCACTTTGTTGTTCTTGTGATTTAAAAAATTACACACTTATTTTATTGGACTAGTTTATCACATGTCAGGTTGTACACATGCATTCAAGCAGAATCTGCATATCGTACCATGTATGACTGTGTATATGACTAATAAATTTGAATTTGATTTGATTTGAATAACTTGTACTAAAGCAAGTGTTTAAAAGTATTAAAAATGAACAACTAATATGTTTTATTCAAAGTGGAAAATGTTACAATGTTAGAGTAGGACTATTGGCATAATATATGATCAGTCCGAAGTACAGACTATCTACTTATTTTTAGCCATTAATACTTTATTTAGCATCATACGAATTAATTTGCATGAGAACAGACTTATTTGGTGGTCACTTTAAACTATTTATAAGAAAAAAAACAATTTTATAAACAAGATTCTATGTAACTTTAACATTTAAAAAGAAATTATATTTAGATAATACATGGAATTTGAAAATCAGTTTTACGTCATGATTAAGGCATTAAGCTAGAAACTGGAAAACCGTAGTTCTAGTCCCACCTTGGCCATGAAATCAGCTGGGTGACCCTGGGCCATTCACCTAGGAAGGAGGCAGTTTTCTCAAATCAAATCAAATCAAATATAAAGGTCAATTGAAACCAATGGAAACGTAACAAATTTATGATTTTCTTAAATCATTAGGTAAACATACCTACTAGTTAGAAAGAAATGAAAGAAAATTCTGTTACTGCAATTTTCATAGGTTTCTTTTAAAAGCCAAATGTGCTATTTGATTAAATATTTCCAATGAAGTTTGAAATAAATTTTTTGGACGTCAGCATAATCTACTACTTAAAGGTACATATCAGAACTAACATTATCTTAATGGAAATAACTTTTGGTAAAATAATTTACTTGGACTATACCAGAAAGTGAGACTATTAAAAATAATGGCATTCGGTAGCAAGGCTACTGAATAGACATTGCTGTATTAAGTATTTTAGTTTTAAACACGTTCTTATTCAACAAAAGTTTTTGCCCTGATTTAAATTCTAATACCTTAATTATGGTTCCTCTATTGCTTCTGGACATACAAAGAACACACACAATTAAAATCCTCTGAGAACCAATATCAAAATATATATACAGAAAAGGAATTTGCTTTTTCTACACCTACAGCTGCTGTTCTAGCCTGCTGCCAGTCATCTAGAGAAGTGTTGGAATAATGCATGCTGTTTACACTAAATTCAGTCAGCTTGCCCATGCATCTGCTGGCTTTTCTATTATCTACTGAATTCATCAAGAAATGTATGTTAACTAAACAGATCTCCTACGATGTTTCCACAATATTGTTGAATTACAATATCTGTCACAGTTTGTTAACTTTTTTTCCAAAGATATATAGTAATGTAAAACATATACTTTATTTTTTTGTTTAAGTTTGAGTATATTTTCCTTTTAAAAAATTAATTTAACAGAATAGTATTTAATTAGAATAAAATGTATTTGATATATGGACTTCATTGTAGTAAAATTGATGTATTATATCTCTCAGTAAACCAAACATCTAGTCTTGTGGAGTTGAAAGAGAATGGTTTCTATTTTTATCACCTGTTTTGCAGAAAATATCCAAAGTTTTGATTGAACTTAGATATTGTTTGAACTTTCCTTATATTTCTATTATAGAGATAAGGAAAATGGATTAAAGTTGTGTCTGACTGAATAACTGAATCCACAACTTGAGAGATTTTTGGTAAATGAGGCTAACATTTGTTCTCATTGTACTTCCAGAGAGGTGACATTTCTGGTTCATGGAAGACCATTAAATAATTTTGTTGGCTAAAATCTATAATTGTAAAACAATACATTAGTTGTGATACAATTATAATAATTATTATTATCTGTTGCATAGTCACCTGGTTTAGATTAGATTTTTCATTTTTATCCACTTATTGAGTTTCTTTCAAGGATCTGGGATAGGCATATGTTGTTGTTTGTTGGTGTTAAAAGGTATCATGACAGGATGTAAGCTACTCCTAATAAATCTGCCTTTTGCAATTGACTAAAGGTGATTTTGTTAATCTGCATTATTTTTCATTGCACAGTCATCCAGATGCTCAGACGGTATAAGCCATTTTTATCCACCAATTGAGTCCTTCCCAAGGACCAGGGATAGGCAGATGTTGATGTTTGATGGTGTTAGTAGTACCATCATAGGTTGTTAAGCTGTTCTGAATAAAGCTGCCCTTTCCAAATGACTGATGGTGAATTTGTCCGTGGCAATGATGTTCAAGTGGTGCTCCAGTTGTTTTGGGATTGAACCCAAGTGCCTATTATTATTGACATTACCTTTGCTTTCTCTTGCCACATTCATTCTATTTCTGTTTTCATGTCTCTGTATTTTGTTATCTTTTCCAGTTCTTTCTCTTCTCTTCTGCTGCCTCCAGGTAATGCCATGTTTACTACCCAGATTTATTTATCTTTTTTTGTCAACAATTGGGTATTATGTGACAGGTGCCTTTTGGTTTGAATTCTAAAGTTCCTGAGCACTTTAGCTTCTTCATTAGTTATGATTTTCTCTATTTTATGGTCCCACTGTTCTTACAAAACTTCCAATATACCATTGTTGTTACTTTGTTATGCCATTGTTTGTACAGTCAGATTGCAATCCTCTTACAGCACCTAACCAGGTGGTTCACTGTTTTAGCTTCTTTGAAGAGGCAACACTTGCTTCTGTCACTGTCTTTTCAATTCTACGTTTATATCAGTGTTATTCTTAATGTTTAGTCTTGTGCAGTCAGAATTAGTCCCTCTTTCTCTTTTTCAGCTTTCCAGCTTTTAACCATTGCTAGATCTTATTATCTGTTTTCCCTGCTATTTTTAAAATGTACTTATTATGTAATACTTAGTCTTCTTTTTTCTGTTTTCCATTTGGTCTTTCTTATAGACCAGTTTGGTGTCTTCAGTACTCAGTAAGCCTTCCTGGTATACAAGCTTCAGTGCACTTTCTTCACTGCCCTTCAGATATTCTTCCATGTCCTTTTTTTTTTCTTCAACTATCTGATGTACTTGCATCAGATAGTTGTACAGTCCACACTCACATATTTTCCTTGTTAAGTGAAGTTTGTCAAATTTGCTGAAAGAATGAAGGATGGATCATTATTTTTCTGGTTTTCCTATCCAGAGCTTTTAGTTCTGCTTAAGTCCAGTTATTCCAGCTGCATATCAAATTGCTGGAATTGTTCAGGTTTTAATTGCTTTGATGGTATTTCCTCCACTGAATTTGTATGTTAAGATTTTCTTCAGTCTCTTGATGTATTCACTTCTAACCTTCTTGACTTTAGTATGCTTGATGCTGGTCATCTTGAAGGATGCCCATATATTTGTAATGATCATCTTCATCCAGACTTTTGATGTTATTTCCGCAGGGCAAGTTGATCCCTTCATTTTTCACTATTTTCCCATTTGATGGTGAGCATGGCACATTTGTTCAGTCCAACTCCATTGTAATCTATTGCTGTATATATAGGCAGTGTGGAGAAGTTATTCTATTCCAGATAATTTTCCATACAGATCATCCATGTAAAGGAGATGAGATACCCTGGCAGTGTTTCGATGTTTCATATCCATGGCCTAAGTTATTCAATATTGTTGACTGAGGAATCGGTGCCATGACAAACAGTAGTGATTAGAGTCAGTCTCCTTGTAATATTCCTCTTTTGATATTAGCTTCTCCCAATCTACCACCATTGACCAGCAACTGTGTCTTCCATCGTGCCACTGATCTTTGCACAAAGATGATGATGATGATTATCATCATCTACAATTTAGAATCTATTTAATGGCAGAGCACATAGTTATAAATTATCTTTGGATATTTGCTGGAAGATAATACAGTATATCACAAAATGTCAGGCAAAACAAAGCAATATAACTAACTTTTTAACAACTAGTTTAGATAGTAATTAGACTTCATCAGCCTTTGGCCAGATTAATCTTTTATTCCAGAAGCACTCTTCTAAGACTCCTTGAATTCTGTCAAAGTAGTAGCTGAATGACAAAATAATATTGCACATGAATAATAAGCAGAAAAGTTAAATTAACATTTCATATTTCATACGCCATACCTGGATGTCAGGGGAAGAAATACTTTATTTTCAAGTGCTTGACATTCAGCTGTTTCTTTAAGCAATCCAATGTTGACATCTCATTGAGTTGAATCTTTCTAATTACTGCTAATTGCCTATCATGACTTGGTTCTCCTTGAAGTTTGGTAATCTAGTATAAAGGAACATAACTTCAAGATATGCTGCACCGACAGCTATGACAATTGAGGTTTGCTGTATTATTTTTGAAGCCATTCTAAATATGGTATGAAGTTAACCAAACAGTTTTTAAGAATATTTAAAGCATCAAAAATTCCTATCTTAAATGAAGTGTTTGGTCTAGTAGTTAAAGCACCAGGCTAGAAAGTAGCTAGAAAGTAGTAGTTTCTGAGTTCTAATCCTGCCTTAACTATGAAAGCCAGCAGGGTGACCTTGAGCCAGTCACTCTCTCTGAGCCCAATTCACCACACAAGATTGTTATTGTGGAAAAAGCAGAGGGGGAAGAAATATTAGGTAAGTTGGACAATTTGAATGATTTATAAAAATAATATAGAATTTTAAAAATGTTTAAAAAATGTTTATATCCCAAAAGAGAAATATAAATTAGCACTATCAGTTTGTAACTGCTTTACAATATTACAATTACAATAATGCTTTACAAAATACAATTCCTTTTTTATATATTTTTCATTCTATTTGATATAGTTTTCATTTCAAAAGATCTTATTAATACCTACACATATTAATGCCCTGTTGGTAAATTAAATGTATATGATACCCATCCCTCCAATATGTCAACTCTGGGTAGCTTATGGAACATATAGTTATAGCATATACAGTTATTATAGTATTTTAAAAATATGCTCTATAGCAAGGAATCAACTCTTATCATCCAAGGCTAACTGATGACACAAGCACAACCCAAAATGGTGTCCCTGGACACTTCCACTGTTTAACTAACAAGATATTAAGACTCAATAAGTGGTGAAAATGAAAATTGAATGTGGAAGTGAAAAAGTAAAGGACTTAATAGCTAGGAGGGGGAAACTTTGTGGTGCCCCTTTCCGTTGGTGCCCTAAGAACATACAGTGGTACCTCAAGGTAAGAAATTAATCCGTTCCAGGGTGGCCTTTGTATCCTGAATTTTTCTTATGTTGAAGTAGCCCATTCAGCCAATACGTGGTTTTGGCTCCCCCCTCAGGCCGACAAGGATTGTGTTTTTGTATCTTGGAATTTCTTCTTATCCTGAAGCAAAATAGATTCCGAGAGACCCTTTGTATCTTGGATTTTTCTTAATATGAAGCATTCTTATCTAGAGGTACCACTGTACTTATTTTGTTAATGTAAATCCAGGACTCCCAGTTTAGAGATATGAAGAGGGCTATATAACGTTAGGGCTTTTCAATCTCTAGAAAATATTTGATCTATGAAATTAATGAGACTTCTAGCAAGAATACCTAAATAATATGTGATTCAATAATTTGGGGGCATTTAAAAATATTACATGAGGGAACAAAAGACATCCTTATGTTGTACTTAGCTTGAAAAAGTGCTGATCCTTATTCTGTCATGACCCCATGGCTAAATTCTTGCTGCCTAGAAACAAACCAGCAGCGCTTACAAATAGTAAGCTATGATAGTCATACAACAGAAACTATTGCTACCACTGGCCTCTCAAATGAAACTACAATATATATTTAAAACAAAAAGATCCTAGAATCACCTCTGAAAAGCCATTTCTTACATGACTGAACTACTTAAGCAACAGCCTATTCAAAAATCTATTTAAAAAAAAAAAGATTGCGCATGAACAAAATTAACACTTGGGGCTTATTTCTCACTAGCAAGAATGACATCTGCCTAGAGCACTGATCAGGCCTAAGGCATGGAAATTAACTTTTACACTAATTTCTTTATTCCCTTGTCAGAAGGCAAATTATGATTACTTAGTGGGCAGAAGCAACACTGACAGAAGACTGATTCTATTATCAATGTCGTATTTGAAAAATAAGACATCACTTGAATAAAGTGAGCACATGCTTTACATATACAAGATTTCACCATCAGTTTCTGGTATTTCAAGGCAGCATTGAAGCCTTGTATCTGAAAAATCCAGAGCTATAAAGGAAGTTTAAAAACTGTTTAGTTAAAAAAATACAACCTGAAGCAAAGCTGTGGTAAAGCACTTCTCTATTATTACCACGAAATTTATGTGGACATGACCACAAAGCCACCAGCAGTTGAGCCGAAGTCAAAGGAAATCTTACTTTTAGCCACTATTTACCATATCTCAGAATTACAAGTCTCATGAAAAACTTACATGATGCTTGGTTAGGGAATTTTACAATCTCTACAACTCATTACAAATTTAACACCAGCAATCCTAACTATTCATATGCTTCAGATATCAGGTGCGCATTTACGTTACACTAACATTCAATGGGGGAGAAATGCTACCATCTGTTTTCCACTTAGAAAAATATAATGAAATTGAAATAAAGATTATGTAGAAAACCTGCTTTTAAAAGCTTGTTTATTATTTAAGGTAACTATTTTGTACCAAATGAAGACAGTAACTCATTGCATAAATAAAATGTAAGCAGGATTTGTCAAAAAATTATTTTTAGCAATGTATTTTTTTCAAAGCAAGGAGAGAAAATTTTCTGTAATTCCTCCTGTGCAATTATTAGAATATTTTAGATATGAACTCTTCATAGAACGAAGAAATGTGTTTTGAACTGTGCCAGATTACTGCTATTATTATAATATGGTAATACGAAGTATATTTGACTCCCAGTTATGAGTATATACCACTTGAATATACATTTATAAACATAAATATCTAAATCAGCTTCAGAAAAGCAAAACTGCTACCCAATGTTTAGATATATAATTTCTTCATTTATTTGCTATTAAATGTGCTATACATTACTTTTTCTTCTTTTAATTGTTGTGTTATATATTATAGTTCATATGCTTCTGTTTGATATTCTCAATTAACATTAAAACACTTATCTGAATCTATCTGCAGAATTGTGAAAGGCCAATAATTAAGAAACCAATAAAACATGGCACAATCCAATTCTTCAGATCTTCTTTATATTTTAGACAAAAGGTTAGCTAAAATAATTTGAAAAGTCAATAGTTGGGAAAGATCTGAGAATCCAAGTGATTTGGTTTCTAAAAAGAGAGGGACTATGCAACTCTGGCAAAACAAAAAACAAAAACAAACATATTATTTGCATTGCTGGAAATTTGAAGAACTACACACAGATACACATCTATTTAGCATACTCATGATTTATGAGGCCGCAGAGAATTTGCCTCTGCAAATCTTCTGATTTATTTATTTGTTTATGGTCCAAGGCCAAGTCACTGTTTTAAATAGACATTATTCAACTTAGTCTGAGTGACAGAAATTGCAGGGCTGGAGATTCTTCCTGAGCTTAAACCTATCATTTCTCTTGTTTAGATAAGTTATTTTGCTCAATATGTGTGTTCTTCATTTTTTGATCACCAAGGAGTTATTACATTTGAGAAACGTAAGAAAGACACAAGCTGCACAGGTTTTCTATGCAAAGGGATTAGCTAATATGAGTAGCTTTTTACATACAATTATTGAATACAGCTAGTAACAGTTGCCTGCAACTGTTTTAGTGTGACTATACTAGTTCTGGCTGCTAGAAAACTTTGGAGGAAAACTTGAGATTATTCTACATCATTTAAATTGTAGAACAGAGCAGTGCAGAACAGAAGTGGAATGGAATGGAACAGAACAGAATTCTTTATTGCCCAAGTATAATCAGACACACAAGGAATTTGTCTCCCGTGCATAAGCTCACAGTGCACATATAAACAGGAAGTCACAATCATAGTTACAATCATTAGTTACAAACAACAATTGATAAATCATAAGAAACCAATAGGAGAAAATAGTAAGAAAGAGACAGTGCTGTTTCAATAAAGGGGAGCATATCCTCCATATTGTACCATTCTGAAATAATCTTAATGACAAATGCTGCATTAGAGAGTCAGAATATTTTAAATATATAAATATGAATAAACTTAAACTTATTTTAAAGTATTGGACTGATCTAGGTTAACCCTGTCAATCAACCACAGAGCTCACTGGGTGACTCTGAGTCAGTCACTTTCCGTCAATTCGGGCTACTTGATAAGTTTCTTGTGGAGATATAATTAAGAGTCTATTGTAAATCACTTGAGCTCTCAGAAAAAAAGGCAGTAAATAAGAATAAGTAATCAATAAGAAAGGCAGTAGTATATTGTGGGAGACAAACATTTCAGATGTTTTGCTGATACAGGCACACAGAATCCAAATCAAGATAAAGATCAAGAAAAAGTTACAAGACCAAGGGAGAAATGTTTGAATACCTGGATGCATTGTTACCTTTGCTAGTTTTTACATAGTTGAAGTCACGTAGGAAGCTCTTGTTTGGCTCAAAAATAATGCCTGTCCTCCCCCTCCCCCCATATACAATTATTGACTTGAATTATTCAGATCACAGAATGAAGTTAGACAGAGTGAACATACTCTGATCCCATACGCACTCTATTCAAAATAGAGTGGTAAAATAATATGTTATTTCATAGAGTGAAACCATATTTCTCTGAATTATCTAAAGTTTAATATTAAAAACATAGCCATTGCCTTTGGCTGAGATAGAGCAGGAGCCAGAAAGAAAGAAGAGAGTCACGTCCAATCCCACATATACTCTTAGCTTGGAGTCTGCTTTTCACACAGTTGATCTTACAAACATGATCCAAGTGACATTTCACAAATTCCTGGATAAATGTTGCTACACTCTGCCAGCAGGGAGACAGGGTATGTCATGCACAGATCAATAACAGCACTGTGTTTCATCAGCCTCCAAATCAAAAAGGCTTCGTCCGGCAAAAGCCACAGCAGCCCTTGAGGATCCAACATACAGTATGTGTACTGAGTACTCTACTTGGATTGTCTTCCACACCGGCTACCAAAGTAAAGTTAAAAAAAAACATCTGAAAAGGCAGCTATTAAAAGGAGTGCAAAGGACTTTCATATTATAACTACTAGAACAGTAAACTAAAATCCCAAGCTAGCTGCTAATTAACAGATTAATAATATTTGCTATTTCTCAGGGGATGATGGTTATGTGAATATAGTTTCTCTAAATATAGTTTTGTCCTACAAATAATAAAAGTCCTAATGGACGTCATCAGCCCCATCCAGAACATATTAACGGCCCCATCTGAAACACTAATTCCTTGGTTATTGCTCCCCTATCTTTAACTAACATTAATAAGTAGATTCTTAAATATGAATATATATAAAGATAATATATGACAGTATGAAAACCTCAAAGTACTTCAATGTTTTTCTGACATTACAATATTTATTACAATAACTTGGATGACTTTAATAAGGGAATAGGAATAAAATCTAAAAAGATCTCGTGAAAGCATGCCTGGAAAATTTGTTCCTTTAAGACTGGGGTCCTCAAACTACGGCCCGCGGGACGCATGCGGCCCACGGAGCGCATTTACCCGGCCCGTGACATCCAAGCCGT
>JAEANM010027425.1:0-10546 GCA_017656035.1 Myanophis thanlyinensis | reverse complement strand
GTTGCGTAAGCATTTCACTGCATATCGTACCCATGTATGATTGTGTATGTGACCAATAAAATTTGAAATTGAAATTGTAAAAAAGTTAGAAAATTCTGGATTCAAGTATATATACTGATTCAGAGGACTTTAAAGATTACCATAGAACTGAAAACCACAGGTTTTTCTTTTGTGATTTACAGACAAACAATTGGAAGAATGTCATGGAACTTTTTTTTTTTTGTACATGATAACCGTAGTGAGATTATTTATGCACCTGGACATAAAAATTGGGCATTGCCCACAGTGGAGGAATGGTTAGTTAAAATGAGAGCTGAATCTTGCTGAGATGTTTAAATGGAGTTCTTTGATCAGGAAAAGAATAAAATAAAATACATTTATTGTTGACTGGAACCCCATTATAAAATGAACATAGTGTATGATTTATGGTTTTGATAATTAGAATAGAAAGAAGAAGGGTACGCTATAACCAGAGAGTAAGAAGTAATCTATAATTGTACTTACACCAGTTATAAAGAAAATTGAAAGCTAATTCTTCGTATCTTTTCCATTCCTATTTCCTTTTATTTTTTCCTACTTTGATCTTTCTTTTTTTAATTTCTTTTTCTTACTCTAGATTAGTTTGTATTAGTTTTTACTTTTTAAAAAAACATTTCATAAAAACATATACAAGAGAATTCACGACAAAGATGACAATAACACATTTATTTACATGGTACAATGATTTTGCAGATTGTTTGATTTGTGGTATGCAGAACAGAAGGGAAAATATGCCACTCTGTGTAATAAAAGAGAGGCAGAAAGAGGAGAAACCAGGAAGTTCATACGAAAGAAGTTTGTCCACATTTCAGCTTATTAACACAAAAGGTCAGTCTGATTGGTTATTCATTACCAAGAGTGACACGGTTTGGTTTCTCTGCAGTAGCTACAGTATATCTTTAAGAGACGAAAGAGTATTAGGCGGAAGAAAGGTAGGGGGATTTAGCTGGAAAAAAAAATCTGTTCTGCTTCTGTTTGCTTCCTTTATCTTTTTTTTTTTTTTTTTTTGGCTCCCAAGAGAATGGCTTAGGTCTCTCTGAATGATCAGAAGAGGAAGTGAAAAATTCTCCTGACACAAAGATTTACTTTTCATTGCTCAGGTTTCACTCCTGAGTAAGTAGCCGCAAGACAAGGAAGAAACTCTTGGAAAAAACTTTTTGTTTTTAGAAATCGAGAGGAAAGAAGTCTAAATAAAAGATCTCTCCCAATCCCAGCAAAGTCTCTTGGCTTTTATCTTGTTCCATGGGAGTCGAAGGATGAGTTTGGAAATGACACATGATGGAAGAAATAGCTTTCAAGGATTTGTGAATGCGTAACGGGGGACAGGAGAGAGAGAGAGAGAGAGAAAATAAGCTGAAGAAATTGAAGCTAGCAAGTAAGAAGAATCACAACATGGGGAACTGCTGCCAGAAGAATTGTACAAGTTTGGAGTCTTACATGCTCTGGCTTTTCAAAGTTTGTGATTGCAGGTCAGAAGGTAAGACGGTGACAGGCGACGATACAAATGGCCCTCCGATAGGACCACCGATACCACCTCCACCCAGGACGGTAGTACAGAACTGCAGATTTGTTGCCTTGTTTCCTTACCAAGCCCGGACTGAGGAAGATCTGAGTTTTCAACCTGGAGATAAGCTTGAAGTGATGGATACCTCTCAGGAGGGCTGGTGGTTTGCAAAGCTGCTTGTGGAGAATGGTCTTACCAGACCTGGACAAAAACTGCAAGGCTATATCCCATCTAACTATGTTGCTCCTGACCAGAGTATTGAAGCTGAACCGTAAGTTCTGATACAGATGTAAAATTAGAGGAAATACAGTCAGGCAGTCACTAAGTTACAACCACAACTGAGGCGAAAATTTATATTGCTAAATGAGAAAATTGTGAAGTGAGGTTTGCCCCATTTTACGACTTTTCTTCCCACATTTGTTAAGTGAATCCCTGAAGTTGTTAAATGAGTAACATGGTTGTTAAGTGAATCTGGCTTCCCCATTGGCTTTGTTTGTCAGAAGGCTGACCCCGAGGCGCTGCAACCGTCATAAACACGAGTCGGTGGCCAAGCGTCTGAATTTTAATCACATGATGCTAGGAATCTGGAATGATCATAAGTGGGAAAAATGGTCATAAGTCCCTTTTTTCAATGTTGTTGTAACTTCGAACTGTCGCTAAGTGAATTGTTGTAAGTTGAGGACTACCTGTAGATTTCTAGATAATGTATTGTATTGCAATCACCAGACAAACAGTCTTGGGGAAATGGCCAAATAGATGGAGCTAAATGTATGGCGAATGCCCTTTTGAGCCACCAGAAGTAACCAAACGTTGTTGTGGGGCTTTTGTCTAACATAACATTTGTGTAGACCTAATTTATCCATTATTTTCAATAGAGATTGGGACTGATATTATACTAGTAGCCGATACAAATTGATTTTGGTTTTTTTGCAAATAATATTGTTTCCCTATCTCAGAATCAATTTATTTGTTTCTTAATGAATTACTATGTGTGGATAGTATGTGCAGATGTACTCTTTGCTGCTTTAGGGATGAAGAGCAGAGTAAACAGGACAAATGGAATCTCTTCCACACCTCATTTAACAGTAACCATTGAGGAACCTAGATAGCAATAAAGAGAACCCCTCCTGAAAGGTGTGGACTTTTCTTTCATTAAACAGACTTTCTGGGCTGCAAAACTCTTTGGGTTTTTTTCTGCCATCATAACTTGAAAAGGTTAATTGTTGCCCTGGGATGGCTCAAAGGCATGAACAGAGCAACTTTCTATTTAGCTGTGACTTGGAGGCCTATGGCCGAAACTGAATGGCTTTTAAAGTGGAAATACAGTATCTATGCCCATTAGAAAGTGAAGCATTTCAGATCTCCTGAGTTTTAGGATTGCTTTTAATTATTCAAATAGTTAGAAAACTAGTTTGGCAATGAAGACCAGCGAGACTTAATTGCAGCTTGATTGCTCCTTGTTTACCTTAGTCCAGAAAGTTTGAGGTTTTATTTGCATGAATAGATAAACCAGGGCTGTAAGTTCCTTATTGCAATTTGCATTCATTATTGAATGAAGAAATACGTGCGGAACGAAATTGTCTTACTATAGGGAGTTTCATGAAGTGGATATGATTCACTGGTGCATGTCTGCTCTGATTTTAAGGGCATTTGAGGATTTAGATGCTGTGCATGTCTGTGTACTCAGCTTTATACACTAAAATAAAAAAAATGTGTTTTGATATTATTAAAAAGCAATACATTGTGGCATAAGTCATGACATAAGAATGAAAAGAAAAAGTCATAAAGGGGAAAATAATTTCCAATTTTATTCAATAGAGTTACAGATATGAAATAGATTAACTTCTTGCTTTAAAATTCATGAGCAGTCATAAGTCAAGAACTATCTGTAGATCTCTCCAATCTGCCAATTTTGAGCAGTGTATACAGTAACTCCCCAACTTTTAATTGAGATTAAAATCATTTATACAATCAGTTGGGGAAAAAAACCCAGCTACTAGAAGTTATGAGTTTCTACTATTTTCACTGGAACAAAGATACGGAGCTGTTTAAGTTTAAGTTACCATCTAAAGAAAGAGATAGGTGGAGTGAAATCTGAAGGAAATAAATATAATTTGTTGCCATTATACATGTTTCAATACTGTGTGTGAGCCCTAAGCCAAATGTAGGTCTGGAGCTTTAAGACTTCATAAATCCTGTTCATTGGTACATGCCTCAATCTTCAGCACCATGTGATTATTATGCCTTCCTGTTATGTAAGTCATAAGTCATGGATATCCAGGAATGAGCTTTCTCAGTGTTGCTCCCCTGTTTCTGAAATTCTTTTTTAGAGCCGTGTTTCTGAATCTTGACAACTATATGGGGTGCAGACCTCGACTCTCAGAATTCTGGGAGTTGAAGTCCATAAATTTTAATGTTGCTAGCCAAGGTTGAGATACACTATCCTAGAGAGATTGCTTGGAATTGACTTTGAGAATTGATGCTCTGAGGAAAAGACATTCTATCTCTGAGGGTTTTTCATGCCAACTTTTCATCTATGTTACAATTGTACTTTTTAATGAATAGTGCGTTACCGCCTAGTATATATTTGAATGCTTTTCAAAAGATTACTTCCTGCTTTTTGTACACACACTGTTTCTTGCTTTTTTCCCCTCCTCTTCTTCTCCCCTTCTTTTTTTGTTTTCCACATGTTGGTTTCATAGGATTTTGTAAGATTCCCTGGGAAATTATTTATTTGGAAGTATGTTCATAATATAGTACATTTTAAAAATAATTGAATGAGAAATAAATGGGTTTTAATTATTATTGTTCAGTAAAACACATGAAATAATGTCTTTTTGTTTAACTACTTGGCTGAAGTTAATTCAGCACACCTGTTTTGTGCCTCACATTAAACAAGATTGTGTTGATATCAGTAGTCTGCTAGGTGTTCTTGCTGTTATCAGGAACATACCAGGTGTGTGTTGCTGTTCCAGGAATGCTTGCTGCCAATGGAAGGATCCACAAATGAATACATTAGGAAAAAATGCTTATAATGACTTCTTATTCTTAGCACAGCCTTTTATTCCTGGAAAGGAAGTAATACTTCTTACATAAATGACCAGTTCTGCATGCTGCCAGCTTTCAGATATGGTCTTATCAGGCCAATCTTACCTCAGTTCAGAGGTTAAGCAGGATTGGGAGAAAGAATACCAGGGTCCTACTCTATGTGAGACTGGGAAGGTTAAAACCAGAGGTGAAATTCAACCAGAGGTGAAATTCAGCTGGTTCGCACCAGTTTTATAGAACCAGTTATTATAAGAAATCTCCTTTTGTTTTTCCCCCACTTTGCAGGGTTAATCCTGTAAAGATTAACTTTACAGGGTTAATCCTGTAAATAAGGCAGTTGTTTCTAGCCTAATCTTTATTGCCTTGCTCACAGAAACTGCCTCTCCCCTTATTACATTGTAACTGTAGTGAAGTTTAATTCTGTTCTTGGTGATGTTTAACCCTGTGGCCATGCCAACAGAACCTTTAGTAAAAAAAAATTGAATTTCACAGCTGGTTAAAACAAATCCTGAACAAAGGCAATGGCAAACCTCTTCATTATTTTTGGTTAGATAAGGGATGAGAGATCTCCATGCCTCCACCAGGATTTGAGTTTGGATGCAAGCACATCTGTATCTCAGAAAACACCCTTTAAAACTTAGCACCTGTTGCAATTGATCCATGACAAGAAAATTACAACACAATAAATATGTCATGAAGGTACATCTAAGAGTCACTCATCTTTGTCATTTGTAATATTGAGCACAATGTGGATGTAAAAATAAAGTATTTTGTTTTTATGGAAGTTGTAATGCAACATGCACAGCAAGTGCGTAGCTGGGGAAGGCTACATTATTATCTATCTTAGCCTTTTCAGACATCAGGACAGCTAAACAATAAAATGCTTATTTTCCAAAAAAATTGTTAGAGATCTGTGTTATATTTTTCACGAACTCAGGATTTTCATTCCCCTGTTCAGCCCAGGCAGTTCATAACATCCAATCTACACAGTTCCTTTGTTATTGTCTTTATCTAAATTTAAGGGGCAAACTGGGGAGTCACACAATTTCATGAGTGCTATTCAAAGCTGCTAATGAAGACATGCAATTCACAGGAAGGATGGGCTTATAGATGAGTTTCATATCCAAACAAATATTTTCTAATGCTCCAGAGATTTAGTAGTTCTCAGCAATTAAAAAACAAACAAATAAAAACGACTGTTTGACATGTTTATGATTAAGCTATAAAATAAATCATGTTGTTTAAGGACAGCTGTTACATCTTTTCATAGCTTATAATATCTATAAAATATTGTGAAATAGTATAGGTGCTGTGTCGCATCTCTCTTAAGCAAGGCAATTTCTGCCGGGAGCCCAAGCATATTTATTTATTACATTTTTAACCGTCTTTATTACTTTATAAGTAACTCAAGGCTGTGAACATACGTAATACTTCTTCTCTTTCTGGTTTTCCTATAATAACCTGTAAAATGGGTTGGGCTGAGAGAGAATGACTGGCCCAAAGTCATCCAGCCAACTTTCATATCTAAGATGAGACTAGAACTCATGATCTTTGGTTTTCCTATGCTAAACAATTCTGCTACATAACTAACTCCTACAGCACTATCTTATGCCTAATTTTTTTTTACCTAGGCCTGTATTGCTATTATCTTTCACATCTTTCTCATCTTCTCATCTTTCTTACTACCTTCTTCTATTGGTATCTTATAATTTATCACTTGTTGTTTGTGAGTACATCTTATGATTTATTATTGTATCTTATGATTTATGATCTACATCTTATCACTTTGTTGTTTGTGTGAACACTGAAAGCCTATGCGCTAGAGGCAAATTCCTTGTGTGTCCAATCACACTTGGCCAATAAAGAATATTCTAATATTCCAATCATAGACCAGGACCTACATCACTGCAGGTAGTTCTCAATTTATACTCGCAGTTGAGCCCAACATTTCTGTTCTGTTGCTAAGCGAGATTAAGTGAATTTCACCCCATTTAATGACCTTTTCTTGCCATAGGTGTTAAGCAAATCACTGCAGTTGTAAAGTAAATTATGCAGTTGTTAAGCAAATCTGGTCTCCATCATTGACTTTGCTTGTCAGAAGCCAGCTGAGAAGGTTACAAGTGTTGGTCACATGACCTGGGACACTGAAACTGTCATAAATACCAAGCCAAGCACCTGAACTTTGATCACATGACCATGGGGAAGATATAATCATTGTACATGTGAAAACCAATCATAAGCCAGCTTTTTTAGTGCTGTTGTAACTTTGAATAGTTACTAAATGCATGATTGTAACTTGTGGATTATCTGTACATGTTTCTAACAAGAGCTATGAGGAATCAATTACTTGGCTAGAGATAGAAATACGGCTGAAGAATAACTCCATGTAATATGAAATGTAGGAAAGAGAGAGGCCATGCCCAAAAAATTGATTAAACTTTGCCATCCATGAGTAGTCTATGTAGGATCTGCCACTACAGTATATCTTCTGTCTTTCCCTATAGGAGAAAGATTGGGAGAAGGACTAAAAAGGGGAATCAGCTTAGAGTCTCTACACAGTCACAAGAAAACTAAGTCCCAACCCCTCTTGAATGCTGTTGAATCTTAGTTTTACACAGGTGCAAACAATCTGGAGAAAGCTGTATTATCATCCGTATTTGCATCCTGCTATTTATGCCATTGTCTTCTATCATTTTGCAACTGGAAAACAAACCCTGGCCAGGCTTGAAAAGTTGGGGAAAAAAAGATGATTTTTCAGGGATTGTTTTCTTTCACATTTGTTTAGCATTTCTATATTAGCTCCACATATTATTCTCATGTGGGTAGATTGGGGATCCGGGTGTATCCAGCCATTTCATCAAGAGAAAAGCAATTTCCACAGTGCTGGCTTAGAAACCTAATAATAACTTTCACTGTTTTTATTGTAGGTAGAAACATGTACCAAAATATAGAAAGGGTGAAAGAATGCCATTTTTCCAAGGGCTGACTGAGTGACAAGTTATTAGGGATTTGGAGACCTTTGCCTATATTAGCCAATTCAGAGATTGAAGTTTTTACTAACATAAGTAATTTATTATATGTAATTTTCAAAACTACATACTGGAACCATGAAACATTATTATAACTAAAGAATATGATGATTTTACAGTTTTAGCTCACTTTATTATAAAACTAAAGTTTTATTGTACAGTCAAAAGTAGAATTGCCTTCTAAAGTACTTAACCAGTTGAGGCAAAGAGCATGGGTATTTTTAAGTAATGGCTTTTAATTACTTATCTACACATTTAAAGTAATATAAAGGACATACATTTCCATGATATTTTTTATTCTTTTAAAATATGTCTGAATGAATTTTTTTCAGTGAAGATTATTTTATATAACCCGGTTCATCAAGATCATATATTATTCAGATTTTCTTCAATAAAGATATAATAATATGGTATATAATAATATAACCTCTACAGAGCCATGGTGGCACAGTGGTTAGAATGCAGTATTGCAAGCTACTTTTGCTGACTGCTGGCTGCCAGCAATTTGGTAGTTTGATTCGCACCTGTTCAAGGTTGATTCAACCTTCCATCCTTCTGAGGTCAGTAAAATGAGGATCCAGATTGTTGTAAATTTGTATTTACAAATATGCTGACATTTGTAAACTGCTTAGAGAGGGCTGTAAAGCTCTATGAAGCATTATATAAGTCTAAGTACTATTGCTACAGTAAAACAAAAACACAAAAATGTAATGTAAAATATACAAATATAACAATCAAAACAGCTCTGTAACTATATAATAAAATATCCCCTTATTCTATTTTTTTTTACTCTTTAACTTCTCTTTCCTCTTGATTTTTCCCTCCCTTCCGAACACCCCTTAGTTGTTATTTTGTATTTGTCACTTTTTGAAATTTAATAAAGTTGGTTAAAAAACAAGATCACATCCTCATGATCTCAGCTTTCTGAGATGGATGGATTGTTGTTTTTTTCCAGCAACTTCCTTCTTCCCTCCCTCCCTTCCATCCCCCTCTCTCAGCTAATATTTCAGATTTTAATGAACATATCTGGTGATAAGTTCTTGCTGTGTGATGTGTCTTATTTTTAATGACCTAAATGAGATTGGTATGGATATAGATTTAATGCATATATTATTTAAATCCCAGCAGTAATATTTACTTTAAGTATCATAACTATCTGTAGTCCTCAGAAAGGAAGGAAAATCTGAATGTTCTAGTGGTGGATTTATTTTAACAATGCATGTGAATTAGCACTTCGGGGTATCAAAGTGCTTTAATTAAAACTTTGATTCTTCTTTTTCATCCTTCATTTCTTTTTATAATATTCTGCACTGCAAAACAAGTATCAGAGAAACAATAAATCCCCTTCCATTGATGTATTAATGACAATTGTTTTACCTAAACATGATAATAACCCT
Source organism: Myanophis thanlyinensis (assembly GCA_017656035.1). NCBI lineage: Eukaryota > Metazoa > Chordata > Lepidosauria > Squamata > Homalopsidae > Myanophis > Myanophis thanlyinensis. Next base: position 1,529 of record JAEANM010027425.1, on the reverse strand, counting down.
CTGCCAATGTATTATAGACAACAAATGCTGTCCAGCTGGACTGGGTTATAATCAAATCCAGGTAGGAATTGCTGGTTCACAACAAAACCACCTTTGTTTTGTCAAAGAGGAAGGAGAAAAAAAAGGCTTAGTATTTTTTTCTTACATATTTGCTAGCCTTTCTTCCCTCTACCTGCCATGATTTTCAGGGCATACTGTGGGAATTTGGGTTTTTTTTTCCCCCAGGTAATTTTTTTTTTTTTTGCAAATAAATCTGAGTGGTTGGTTTGGAAGGAAACTGGAGTTATATTGTGACAAGGGGTAACTGTAAAAGTAAGCATTTTTAAGAAATTTAATATACTGCAAGCATGCTTTAGTGAGGCAAAAATAGGATTTCCATTTCTGCAGCAAGATGGGTCTCCTTTCCTTTCCTTTCCTTTTAGGAGGAACAAGAAAAACAACAATCACAATTGTTTTTCAGCTTTTTCTACCCATGGAAATAACTACCACATTGAAAAGAACATTGCAATGCTATAAGGGTTATTCTCTGGGAAGAATTTTGAGATTTTGGGAATAGGGGAAAAGGGAAGAGAGGAATGAAATTTTCAAAGGGGATATTAATTGTTTGATGAGCATGGATTATAAGCGGAGATCATTATAAATAAAAGGCATAAGATACAGAGATGGCTATACAGTAAGTATAAGAGAAGGAGTGGCAGAACCTGAAGTGGAGTCAAAAGAGGAATCAGTTTAGGGTTGCTATGTTGCCACAAACAGACTAAGCCCAATCCCTCTTGAATTCCGTTGACCCTTATTTAGCATCATATATATTGCTATCTGTTAGTTGAGTAGATTCTTGTGCATAGGCATGAGTAATAATAAATCAGTTTAATTGGCACTTTGCTTGTGGTCCTGGACTTTCATGTTTGACAATATTCTAGTAATGTATGTTTAGTACAAACTCAAAAAAGAAAGCCAAAAAAACACAAATCAAAATTAAATCAATTATCAGTTTGTATATAGGTAGTTCTCGATTAATAACTGTAGTTGGGACCAGAATTTCCATTGTTGAGTGATGTAATCATTAAGCAAAACACCAACATGATTTCACTGCTGTACGTCACCAGAAGTCATTTGTATTTGAGATGGAGGGCTATACAAATATAATGATGATGATGATAATGATAATAATAACAAGTAACATTCTGCATATTTTCAGAGGCACTTTTAAAGTTCTGTTTTCATTTGTGAAATCAAATTCGAGCCATTTTAATTTTGCATAATTGCATAACTTTTTAATGCAAACTTACGTTTACATTTTCCAAAGTGGCTCAGGGTGATGACAGAAGCAAAATCAATAGAACAAATAACTCTACTATACAGGTGAAACTTGGAAAATTAGAATATCATGCAAAAGTTCATTTATTTCAGTAAATGCAACTTAAAATACAACTTAATCTATATGAGATAGATTCATTACATGCAAAGCAAGATAGTTCAAGCCGTGATTTGTCATAATTGAGATGATTATGGCGTACAGCTCATGAAAA
>JAEANM010027424.1:0-10547 GCA_017656035.1 Myanophis thanlyinensis | reverse complement strand
AAAAATATTTCCCCATTTTAAAACAAAATTTATACAAAATTTAAAATTTATTAAACTTTATTTAAAAACCCTGAGGTTTTTAAACACATTCTTTGGGTCTTAGCTATAATCTGGTGTCTATTATTCTCCTTCTAATCAAAATGGGAAAAAGGAGGAGTTTACTTTGTAATAAATAAATGAATACATATATGTGCTTATAATTATTAATTCTTCATAATCTGGCTATAGTGTCTCAGTCCTCCTGATCAAATGCTTCCATTTGAAATCCAAATTCAGTAGAACTTACAGTATATGTAGGTACATATGGGCATAAAACTATCATGTCAGTTGCTCAGATACATTAACTGATACTTTTTAGGAAACATACGAATAGCATTGTAAAAAAATGAATAGTACCATTTTTTTAAAATCCAGCTGAATGCAATCGTTCAGAGCCAACATTATAATAAAATTAAACAGAATATAATCAATAATTTACCCCAGATACCTTTGTATGATTTCTGAAGGTAACAATTTCTTTTCAAAAGTAATTATTTCCAAATGATAGTCAATGTTAAATTAGCAAATATTATTTTTTGTCCCTAGATAATTAATTTGCTTCATAGAAAGCAAGTAAAATAACCCAAAGGAGGAGGAAATTGATCCATGAATACTATATAATATTTTTTTACTTCATAATTCAAGCTAACTTTGTTGTCGTTCCTGCTGCTATTGCTAAAAAAGGAAAATGCAAAACTTTCACCACATATAGCAAGCTTTAAATAAATATATTTTGGATTTAAAAAAAATATATCAAATGAAGCTTTACACAATAGCAGCTGCTCCCCCACCCCAAGGGTCATAATTCATGGGGAACCTGCTTTCTTTCCTCTCAACTTTCATTCCTCTAAAGTAAATGTTGGGAAGGTGGGGGAGGGAGAGAACAGATACTTTTAATCTCTGATTACAACTTCAGTGTATAAATAAGATATATAATCTGTACCTATGTACAACATAATTTCTGAGGAAACAACTGGAATAATTTTTTAAAATTACCAAACGCTTGGAGAATTCTTTATTTTCTGAAAGGAATCCATATCCTGGGTGAACCTTAAAAAAAATAAAAGACAAAATTAAGTTTTCTTGCAGGCATGCAGAAGCTTAATTTGCACAATATACACTCAGCTTTTACTTTATATTAGATGAATTTATTCTGCTAATCATTTCTTTTGAAATTCAATGTGAAAAAACATATTTTTATTTGAAATGTTTGCATGAATTCATTTTAAAAAATTAAATCAATTCATCTATATCTAGCACCTTTAGGCCCAATTTCCATATGTGGCACCTTTAAAAAAAATAAGCAAAAAGCGTATCAATTTATTTAAAATTACATAATAAAGCAGGTCACCCAACATTATATGATCTCTGGGACATCATTCCAGGTCACACATTTCTGATTTAATACTCTGCATGTAAGTGTGTATACTTAATTTATAGAGAACACCTAACATATATATTCTAGGTACAATAAATATAGATTGGCCTAGTTGAAAACAATGACCTTCAAAGTGATAAAAATAGATATTTGATTAGCTTTCAATTATTTTATTTCCACTTAATTAAACCATTCTCATAATTTGTTACATTTCTTTTAACATAACCTTTTCCACACCATTCAAGTCTGTAATATCTCTACTTCACCAAGTTTATAGTTTGTTTCTCTCTCTAAATAATTTTCTTAACTGTTGCTTCACCCAATTTCATAGGTATACCATCAGTATTGAATGCAAAGTTTCAAAGAAAACAGAATATAAAATCTGTAGACTGAGATAAATTGTTAACGTGCCCCTACACCAAAATAATGAATACCTTATGCAAATCTCTATACTACAAACAAGACTTCATATAATTACAAAACACAGCAATGTGAAAAAATGATCAGTTTCATAATCTGAATCATATGTAAATTCACAACTAAGAAAAGATATGCAGTGAACTAAAGATGAAAGCCTGAACTATTTTTTTTCTCTATTAAGTCTTCTTAACAATGTAAACATCTGCAGTGTCTGTTGGTTAATTAATGTTGTTTGCCATTTTTCCACCCCTCCCCCCCTTGCAAATGCGCCATACTGAAACATTTATTTCAAAAGAAATGATAATGCTAATTGAGACACTCCAGGGTAATTGCTGGTGTTGGCGGACTCCCATCCCTCGCATTTTATTTAAAGATGCTTTTGCATTCAGCAGTTCTGAAGACCACATTTGCATTCAATGATGCAATAATAGCCCTAAAAGTATGTTGTTGTTGTTGTTTTAAAAAAAACAAACATTCCTGCAAAATTTTGAATCTAGTCCTAATTCAGGAGAAGAAACAAAATAGATGCAACTAGTATGAACACTGATCTACTCCAATACATTTCATCAGCAACACAATACGCTCAAACATAATATCTGGATGCACCATGTATTTCCCACCTGAGTGCTTTGCCGCGTGTACATTCTCATAGAGAGAGCATAAAAAAGTTTGAAAATAAAACTATTGTAAAAATAAAATCACACGCTATTGTAGGGAAGATCCAAACAAGAAGCTATGGCACAGAAAGGGTTAGCGCTCTAAACTAATTGGGATTTTTTTTTCCCCCTAGCAAATTTGGAAATGAACTGAAGCTGCTCCCTGGTGTGAAAGCTGAATCCAGCAGCCACCTGCAGGATCAGCGACCGGCACTGCCAGATGCTACAAAAGCCTTTGATTTCCAGTAGCAATTTCGGCCACATTTAACTCATGTGACATGAACTAAACTGAAATAGCATATTCAATCATTCTTCCCCTCACTTTTTTTTTAATCTTTAAATACAAACTCTAGTGTCCTTGCTTTCTATATATGAAACAGCTGCAGAGGAGAGATTCATTCAGACTCACAGCTTGGGCCCGCGTTTTTTTAATGGCTTCCATGATAGCATCCATGTTGAGGGAGCTTTTACTAGTGGGAGCTGGGCCAACACAGACTGCTTCATCGGCCATTTTCACGTGGACCTGAAAAGACAAAATGACTACATTTTAATATACATGTGCCAGCCAATGTTTACTTCTATTTCCCTAAGCTATTATATGTTTAAGGAACAAATACTGACATAAATGGCATATGAATACATTGTGTAGATTATATGCGCATATAAACCCCAGCACTCAAAATACAAGAGAAGGCTGCAGACAGGTACACACAGTGCAAATAAGGATATACAACAATAAATTTCGCTTTATACTGAAGTACAAGCATAAGGACTTTATGCTAAATTCAGTGATATTTAGAGAAATAATACACATACAAATACAAATCTGAACATAGTACACTGATCATCTATATGTAAATTCAGAGTCTAAAACCATTTTGTTAAATGTAACAGCCTAATATCTTGCTACTTAACAACAAACATTCACGGCTAGTTCCATATAAGCAGGCTCCCCAGGAAGTTGGGGATAATTAGAATGAATTGAATGAAGGGATGCAGTGGTGTCCCTACACAGCATCAGGTCAACTCTATGCCCAAATTAAAGCATATGACTAAAGAGTTCAATATCACTACACATGAACCAGAAAATCTTGAGGGTTTTTTTAAGCAACCTTAGATTCCCAAATTCATTCTGATCCTTTTTCACACAGACTATATATATCAACTATAATATTTCCAAGCAAATCTGAGCAATAAGCAATAGCCAAATAAAATTTCAGAATCAATTTTGAAAAAAAAATGCCTGTTCTAAAAAAAAAGCTTGTTTTGCATTTTAAAGACACTTGATCTTTTTTTAAAATGATCAGAAAGCATCTGTCATTGTAATAATTAGAAGTGGAGAAAAGGTTTCCATTGTTTATTAGATAAACAATATTTAAAATATTATATAATATTCAACAAAGCATTGCAATATAATTATTTTCATTTTATTCATTTATAGCCTATGTCAGAGCTAATGTAAGACAGTAATGGAAATTAACATTACATTTAGCAGGAGGTTCTTTTAATGAATTTAAATTTGTAACAAGCAACAAATCCAAATGTCAGGCATCTGGAAGTATTAAAGAAGCAAAAGAAAATTTAAAGATTTGAACACTAAACCTAGTGTTTATTCTTATCAAAAAATATCTAAATAGCTACTGAACATAATTATAGATTTTGATGAACAGTTTATGTTACAGTATTGCAATATTCACATTCCTTAGTAACTCCAATCAGTGATGGATAATGCTATCATTCAAATGTTAATATATTCTGCGTAAGGTTTATATGTAAAATGCTATCCTTAACAAATATATAATTTTTCATTACAATGTAAGATACATATGAATCATATAAATATGTATTTTTCTGAATTTCTTAAAAATTACGGTATATTTTTATTTTTAAAAAGCACGTAGTTTTGTAATTTTTCTCATCTTAGTTAAAAAGTGGTAAATGATGCTTTTAACTTCACTACTCTTTTATATTTTTAAAAAATAGATATATTCTTAATTATTCAAAAAATCTAAGAAGCTTTGGAAATGCATATTAACTTCAACATACATTCCATTTTCAAATTATACAAAAGCTTAGGAGAATTTCCCCACTAATTTTTTAAAAAAATGATCCACTGGCAATGATACCATTCAAAAAGCAACCTAAAGGATCTCACATTCAAAGCAGAATTGTCTACTGCACTCCTTTGTACCTTTTTGACTGCTGAAATGATTATTTTATTCTAAAATCAAAAATGATCCTATATTCATCTCCATTCAATTATATTTACGCCAACAAATAATTGACATTTTTCAGAATCAACTTCTTCCTATTTCACGTGTACACATCTACAGTCAGCCCTTCTCTTGCAGAGACGAGGAAGAGGAGAAAACAATTAAACAAATTAAACAAATATTTTGCTAAAATGTTTTTAGAGTTTATTTATATTAGAATTAAACATTTAATTTGTGATATCTTAAAACAACACAGAATTACTTTAAGAAAAAAAATTAGACAATATATATTTTACAATGCAATCAAATTGCAAATAGTAGTCAATAAGGACAATAAATGTATCAGTAATGGGACCAGTCATGCCAATGGAGAAAAAGCTTCCATTACTTTATTAAATAAACAATATTTTAAAATATTAGATAATATTCAATGAACCACTTGCAACAGTTATTTTCATTTTTTTCATTTACAGTCTATTGACAGAGTTAAACGTAAGATAGTAATGGAAGTTAAAATTATATTTAGCAGCAAAATTCTTTTGATGAATTTAAATTTGTAATAAGCAACAATCTCCAAATGTCAGACATCTGGAATATTAAAGAAGCAAAAGAAAATGTAAAGAGTTGAACACTAAACCTAGTGTTTATTCTTATCAAAAGATACCTAAACAGCTACTGAACTTATAGATTTTGATGTTACAGTTTATTATGTGACAGTATTGCAATTTTCAAGTTCCTTAGTATGAATAAACAAAGTCATGCAAGATTTAAAAGAAGTCAAGACACACCACTCGGTGAAAGCCATTCCATCATCTAGGCACCATTGACTCATCTTTCCACTGCTATTGAGGCAACACAAAAGCCCCTGAAATTAACAACATTCAAACAACACTCAAGCAAAGGAAAAACTTTAGGAAGCGGCAATACCAGAAAGACTCCAATTAATTAGGAAGGAAAAAAAAAACCCCAAAGATAGCATCCTTAACAAACATATTGACAAAACTGGAACAAAATTAACATATGATTCCTTTAACTTTTGTGAGCCATGGTGGTGCAGTGGTTAGAATGTGGTATTGCAGGCTAATTCTGCCGACTGCCAACAGTTCGATCCTGACCGGCTCAAAGTTGACTCAGTCTTCCATCCTTTCGAGGTTGGTAAAATGAGGACCCAGATTGTTGGTGGCGATATGCTGATTCTGTAAACCGCTTTACTTTATAATACTTATTTTTCACCAATATTTAATAATAGAATCCTACGTGAAGAATAGCAGCATTGTTAACAGTTCTGGTAACTCAACTGAGAGTTCTGCTAAATCAAATTTTAAATATTATAGTAAAAAGTTAAATGTAGCTCCATAGTTCCCAAAGTTTCTTCGATAGAAGGTCTACGTAGAAACCACTGTGTAATTTACAGATAATTTACAGATCCTCAAAGCAAAAACCAATTCAGAAGAAGACAATAACAAGTCATATCCATCCAAGAATATTTAACAGGATGTATTGTATTCAACTCAAAAGCATATTTAGTTTTTAAAGTAAACTCATTCATTATCTTTTGTTAAGAGTTGAGTAAAATTTTAAGTATACTACTCCAAAGTGGAAATTTAGAAGTTGTACCAATCCATCTACCATTTTGCAAACTAATTTCATTGTGAGCTTATTTATCTATCCATCTATATACAGAGGGAGGGAGGGACGGGAGAGAGAGAGAGAGCAAAATGAAAACAAAATCTGATCAGCTGTTTGGTTCACATAGCCAGAGCTACCTGCCTTTACTATTTTAAATAACCATTTTTATACCTTAATTAGTTTTTTTCTCATTTTGGTACATACTTCTTACATGAATCTAAATGCCTAATTAAAAAGAAAAGAAGTACAAAGATCTTTCAGAATAAATGAACGCTTGGGTCACCCACTGTTCCAGTTATGCAGAATAGACTAACCCATGGCACATTCAGGTCTTAAAGCAATGATTCCGACAACATTGTACCACACAACCAGTCTTCGTTGCAACCCACTTTCACTTTTCATTCCCTTGTTCTTTTTCAACATCAAAAGCATGAGTACTGTATACATTATTTGATGAGCCTACTTTAAACATCAGCTGAAATCTTTCATGAAAGAAACTTCGTCAACCTAGCTATCCTTGTAACTAACATCAACATTATAGAACAATGAAGGATTCCTCAGCATAAAGTAGATGTATTTAATTTACCCAATGAGCATACAATGAAACAGCAAGACAAACCACAATTAGCTCTTCACATAAAATAAAGTTAAAGTTGCTTCTTGCTCTTATACACATCAAGGCACAGGAAAGTCTTGAATTAAAACTCAATTTAACGCAAATTACCTTCAAATCCACTGACTCAGCTATTAATTACATAAAGAGGTAGCATTGCCAAGCCTTGGTCAGAATACAAATCTAAACAGATTTAGTCATGCAGTGTTCAATACCAGACAATGATGTTGAAATCAAATAGCACTGATGGTGACAGTTCAGAAGAATGGCAGTGTGGATTTAAAAGTGTTTAATGCCTATATTAAGATTTTAAAATAGCCTCAGTCTTGAGATGGCGATTTCAAAAAATTTGTACAGACAAGAGATTACTGCTACGACTTTTAGGACAGCACTAAAAATCAGAATTGTTTGTATTCGGCACCCAAGGTTTCCCTAAACAAACATACTCACACTTTCTGCTTTTGTTTTGTTTGTTTTTTTAATATAAAACTTTACTAATGAAGGAAGCTGAGAGTCCCATAATTTCTAAATGGATATATTGGAATAGGTTTTCTCGAGATGTACCTCACATTGAAATTAAAAGAAACTGAACATACTATTTTAGCCTTCCCCTTGCGGTACCAGGTTGCATATGGCAGGGACTGTAAACTCTCCTGAATTCTGAACATTTCATAAATGTTTTTCTTTGTAAGAATAAATTCCAGTTGCAATCCAACAGCTGCAAAGAGACTAACAACCTCAAGACTGCAAGAATTAACAATGGGAAGCTGCCCAACAATAATACCATGAACAGCTTTACAGAATTATATCAAGAAGAGACATGTTTCCTGATCCCAAGAACCTTATCACAATAATTTCAAAAAAGAAAGTTAATAAAAAGTAGTGGAAAAACATCATCAAATGATGTAGGATATTACCGTATCAGCACAGGAAACATGTAACATCAGCCTGTACCCAGATTGGAATTAAAGCACATGCCATACAATTGTAGTGTATACAATTTAAAGAAAACCTACAGAAAAAAATACACACACAGTGTGAGATTATCATGACACACACATCCTTCAGAAAACCTGATAGTTTATTCCCAGCCTCAATAAATTATATCAAACTTCACAGTTTTCCTCTCTTCAAAGTAAAAAGAATTTCTAAAATTATATATCCATTAGGTCCTAGACCTAGAGACTCCAACATCAATAAAGTTAAAGAGGAACTCAATAAAAAATAAATTAGGCTCAAAAGATAAAACCATTCATATTACCAAGAAAAAGTGGTGTATTATGCTAGGGAAAGGAAACCCTTTGTAATGGGTAAAAAGTATTAATTGCCTAAATTTGCCTGAATAGCTCTCCCTCTCTTTGTTGTGTGCCTATAGAAAGAAGAGAGCAGAATGCTTTGTGTTATACAAGGAGACATACACACTCTCTCCAGTTTGAGAGATTCCAAGACCACAATTCATCTTAAAAGAGATGAAAAGAAGTAGCTATACTGGGTGGAATCTAACCCATCAATCTGCAAGGGAAGATGTGACATTGGTTTGCTCCCTAGCAAGGCAGAACTGCTATGGAGGTCTTGGAGAAGTCCCAAATGCCATATACTGAATGTGAATTTTACAGGTTAATCAAAGTGTATGTCACACAAAACCATACTTCTTTTTATAATCACTAATTACAAGACATAAACACCCATGTAATTTATGCAGACTCGGTAATGGCCACGCATTGTTTATGCAAAGGATATAGATAATTTGCTTCCAATCACCCTAGAATTAGCCATTTCTCTCTCCTCATGATAGGATTTAGTTGACATTTGGGTGAACTTTTATCCTAAAAGAGGCAGACAGGATCCGTAGCTAATTTTCACATAAACATTGTCTTCTAAGCACTTTCACACATTACAAGGGATTAAAAGAATTCAGAATAGTGGAACACAAAGAGCTTAAACTGTTCATACCAAAGCCACAAGACAAGTCTAACAGGCTTTCCAATCGATGGAATCCCACAATTCCAGTGCATTTTCTATAGTAAAGCTCACTAGTCCTTTTAAGGCAGGGGTGTCAAACTCGTGGCCCGCGAGGTGCTTAGATCTGGACTGTGGGGCTGCCCTGGAAACAGCGAAGGACCGCTCCACAGTGCTTTTGCCAGCAAAAATGGAGCATAGTAGGGCCATGTGCCTCTCAAGCTCCATTTTCACTGGCAGAAGCGCTTGGGCCCATTTTCGCTGGCAGAGCGCTTGGGCCACTACAGGCGCCCCAACACAAGTGATGTCGAGCTGGCCATGCCCCCTTCGCAGTCATCATCAAATAAAACTACAGATAAAAGCATAATAAAAACCAAATAAATACTAACATGGACATAACAATCAAATGGCATTCACCAATCTGTTAGTTTTCAAAACTTAAGAATGATTCTGTCTTGACACCTTTTCAAAACAATGCCAGGATTGCCATCAATCTAACCTTCAGCGGAAGACAGGTTAAGGCTGACAATCACCAAACACACTCATAAGCCCCCACCAATCTCACTTCCTAGGGCACTGGTGGCGAACGTTTTACTTACCGAGTGCCAAAAAGTATGTACTTTGTGTGTGCCATCCGCACTTGTGTGCGGCTCCACGTGCGCTGCATGTGCAATCGCACCATCTGTGCATGCATGCAGCTTTTGCATGCACACTGCGCATGTGCTGCATGCAGGCAGTCACGCACACGAGCAATCGCATGTGTATGCGCAAGAGAACTCCAAAGACCAACTGGATGTCCTGCTGCAATCACGCGCATGTATAGCGGACGCCCGAAGACCAGCAATCGCAAGAGCATGCTCAACTGGAGGTAAGTTGGCCAACAGCTTGTGTGCCCAGCAAGATGGCTCTGCGTGCCACCTGTGGCACCCATGCCATAGGTTCACCATCACGGTCCTAGGGTATGGAAAACTGCAATCTTTATCCAGGATTAGTGTGTTGGATGGGTCAGTTCTGTCAAAATAAAACAGTCCTGTATGGCATTTCTGGATGCATAAATCAAAACTTAAGGATATTATTTCAAAAAGATACATGTTTTTCATCTGCAAAATATAATTTAATAAAGCAAAGGGTTGCCACTTATTTCATTATTTGTTTTATTTATATTTATTTATCACACATTTTAAGCACATAACAAGAGGACCTTATAACAATATATTACTTATACCATAAAATAAATAACAGATTATAAGTGACAGAAAAGGGGGAAATATTTTTAGTAATAAAATGTCATATTACCACTGTAAAAGTGAGACATTACACAGTGCCATCTTTCAACAATAAACACTAATTAAAACAATCATATTATGAATTGTAAATTTTAAAAAAATCAAACTGAAAGAGGTAATTATATTTGGGCAACATAATTAATATATTTGAAAATAGGTTAAATTGCCTCCAGAGAAATTATAGATTTCCTTAATAACAATTTTACTGTTGGAAATGTTAAGTATTTATATTCCACTTTTATCAAAGATTTTTAAGCAATCTGAAAAATGAAAGGTAAAAATATTTACAATAAATACCAGCCAAAATTATAATTTATGTAGTTAGTATATTTTTAAAAAATGAAACTCATTAAA
>JAEANM010027423.1:0-10547 GCA_017656035.1 Myanophis thanlyinensis | reverse complement strand
TATACTATCTTTTCATAGTCCTCACTTACAGTTTATATAAATTCTCACATTATCATTCTAGTGTATATTCATACATTCATATACTACTTCTTCTTTAGCCTGATAAAAGGTGTTCTGATCAAACAAACCCCGAGAGGAAGAAAATTGAAAAGGATAAATATTCAGTTGTATGACAAAAAGTCCATTGTTTTATATGCTATTTTTAGAGTCCTCTTGCTCGTCCAAATCAAAGTTCTCCATTCTGTTTGAACAGAATGTTCTGTAAAACTCTGTTCATTTTATATTTTTGTATTTGTCAAAAATATTTGATTTTTCTTCTTTTTACATAGCTCTCTTGGGAAAAAATTATGTTGAAATTGTGACATAGATTATATAAGTGCATATTTTTTCTAGAGACGCTTTGACCCTGAGACTAAAGAAAAATTGAACAGAAAAAAGACTTATAATTAATGTTGTAACTGTTTTCAGGAATCTAGCGAAGGAAAAGCAGTATTGGAATGCAAAGATTCTGAAAGTAAAAAGGGGCAGCAGATTCCCCTTAAGAAAACAGGGCAAATGGGTTCATTTCCCCGACGACCTTCTGAAGACAAATATGAAAAATTGAATAAAGATAATGTTTCATGTTCAAGTGAAAGCACACCAAAGCAAGGTAATTAAAACAAAAATTGCTGATAATGATTTCCAAAATGTGTAAGTCATATTCAAAAACTGCTGGAAATATAACAATCAGATTGATTTTTTTTTTGGGGGGGGGGGGCTTTTGGTACCAATGTCATAAATCTTAATGAATCTGACAAATGATCCATGAAATGAAACTATTTTTATATAGTGACTTTTTTCTAACTGCTGTTTCTTTCTTTTTATTATTATTACTAAGCATGGATAATGATTGCATTCCTATAAAGCATAGAGTTAACTTTACAAGCTAAGAGTTTCTAAGATATTTTATGCTTTTTATTGGAAATTGCCTATAATCTAGTCTTTTCAGGAACGGCACTCTGCTGTGGGAATATGCAACACTATAAAAATAACTTTTCTGTTTAAAAACAAGTCTCACACTGAATATAACTTAAATCTGGTTTAATTTACATAATTATAATTTTGCCACACAGATTTGACTACATCTGATGTATGAGCTTTTGATAATATATGGAACATTAAATTTTGTCTGATTGGTTATAATAATGGTAGTGTCTCTGAGATTAGAATTCATATTATTTATTTTGATTATTAATTTTGATTAATTTTATTATATTTGAGCAATAAAATAGAAAGGCTCTGTGGAATTAAATATACTTGGTCTATTAGAAAAAAAATTATCTGTTAATGTCATCACCAAAATAATTTTTAGAAACCAAATTAATGTAAAATAAGCAACAAGAAAGAAAAAATAGTTTCTGCTTGAAAAGGTTTGCTTTCCGCAGCATAGAACCAGTAACTGCGATCAGAAACTTGCTTTGAAATTAGAAAACTCTGCATATAAGACTTTTAAATAAATATTTTCAAGCAGCAGGGACAGTTATAGTCTGATCCAGATCTTGTTGACATGCTAGTTAAAAGTCTACTTGGATCAGGATGCCTTTGGCCCTGATCACCGTTTGTTTTGATTACTATAATTTTGGAGACGATCCAGAAAGTTAACTGACATAAAACATAATAGCCAGGTTACTAGTGGGAAACCTTGCCAATGCAAAATAAAACCAATTTAAAGTTTGATAGTGTTAAGGAAGGTCCCCCGTTAGGAGAACGAGTGCGTTCAACGAAGTGTTGTGAGAGTGGTGTTGTAGAATACATAAACCAGCATGCAGAGACACTGAATGGTAAAAAATAGGTTTTTACTTCCGGGGAAATAGAGGTATGCAAAGTCCATCAATCAATCCGAATTCATACATAGTTAAGTCAGTCAGTCATCAAATGGTTCAGTTCAGGGATAATCCAAAAACACAGTCCAGAATCAAATAAACAGTTCAGTACACAAAGCTTGCAAACAGTAGCAAAACTCACAGTAAATTCACACTGGTTAATGCACGGCACTTCTAACAACTACACCCAGAAACAAACAGCATCCAGCATCTAACAGTGATTCTGACTCCATCTTATGGCCACTTGAGAAAACAGCAGCCAATCACATTTTTAACATTACTTAAAGTTACAGTATTGCAATCCTGGCTTATATATTGTCAACCCAACTGTTAGATTTACATTCCTAACAGATATTCTGGGCCCAATTCAAACATTTGGCTACATTGGTCAGTACCTTGCCAGAATGGAAACTTCCTGTGGTGCTGTGAACTTTTGGAGAGGGCCTGCTAAGAACCCAGTCTCATCATAAGACAGGCCTTCTTTGTGATTACTCCCATACTTTCAATCACACTTTCCCCTGGGGCATGTTGGCCTGGCCTAGTGGCCCACGATCCCTTCTTTGACTCTGCAAGCAGATAAAAACGATATTATTCCAATGTACACAATCACACTAAATATGGACGCCCATAATAGGACTTTTTTTGGTGATTTCTATTGGTTGTTTTTATTGTTATACTTACGATTTTGTGCTTTTTCACATTGTCAGATTGGGGCAGTCTACAAATAATGTTAAAATAAATTCAGTCAATTCTCTTTATCTTTTCAACAGTAAAACTACTTGTTCTCATCATCAAGAATATGCTCATTTGGAGAAATGTAGTTTTATCTCAGACTTCAGCTCTCTAAAATGATTAATTTGGTTGTATTTCAAAAGGTATTCAGGATAAGCAGGAAATGAAGAAAAAGAGAACTGAGAAGGGAACAGCAAGTAATGTACACTCACCTCCTCCTGCTGCAGCCAAACCTTCTGCTGATCAGATAAGACAAAGTGTTAAACAGTCACTGAAAGAAATTCTAGAAAAAAGGTATGGTTCTGCAGTAAAGCCATTCCTGTTACTTCAGTTGTTTTCTGAAAAAAATAAATAAAATAAAATCTGTATTTTTTTTTTCAGGCTTGCAGACTCAGCACTAAAGATTCCTGAAGAAAGAGCAGCAAAAGTTGCAAATAAAATCGAAAAAGAACTCTTTTCCTTTTTCCGGGATACCGATTCCAAGTACAAAAATAAGTACAGAAGCTTGATATTTAATCTGAAAGATCCAAAAAATAAAGTATGTCATGACATTTCTTACGTAATTGAGAACTATTCAAAAAATAATTCTTGTTTCTTTGTGGAGGCCTAGAATAATTTTAAATGCTCATAATTTCTTCTTCCATCCTGATTATTAACATTTTAGACGTCTCAGAGCTAGAGTTAAATTTTCTAACTTACTTTTATTCCATATCCAAACAGATACATCCACTTTTTTTTCTGTCTATATTTAATAAAAGCACTCATTTTCTTTTTGCATGCTAAAATATCTTACTTGTTAATTTTTTTCAGAGGCATTTTGCCTCCTAAAATAGGAGATCACATTTCTTTACCTAAACAATAGAATTAATAGAGAACTATAATAGTGTATGTGAATAGAGCTATGCCCACAAACTTCTTGCTGATGAAAACAAGATAACACTTTCACTAGTGTGTCACCATTTTTTTTAACCTTTGGATAGTTCCCCAGAATAAAATTTCAATAACTAAGGATGCTGAACAAGCAAAGATGAATGAATGAAAATTGCGCACTCTCCATACAATCTGTATAATCGCTGTACAGGTATTCTGTGCCTTATAACCACAATTGGGGTAGAACTTCCATTGCTAAATCATGCAGACATTGAGTCATGCACAATTTTATGACCTTTTCTGCTGCAGTCGTTAAGTGAACCTGGCTTCCCACCATTGTCTTTGCTTCTTGGCATCCCCTTGGAGAGGTTGCAAATGGGAATCACATGACTCTGGGATGCTGCAACCTTTGTAACTTCATGCCAGTTCCAAGTGGCTGAATTTTGATCATGTAACTGCAGGGACTCTACAATAGTAGCAAGTACGAGGACTGGTTGTAAGTTGCTTTTTAGTTTTATTATAATTTTGAACAGTCATTGAACAAATGGTCATAAGCCAAGGACTACCTTTATTAAAGCAAAAAGTTTCAAGTTACTACATCCTAGGAAAACAAATTCAGGATTTAACGTAACAATTTCTTTCCTAAATCATTCTGCCTACTAATAATTAATACTTTAATATATTTTGTTTATACCCCGCTTTTATTATATTTATAAGCAACTCAAGGCAGAAACTTATCTAATACTTCTTCCTCCTCCTATTTTCTCCACAACAACACAACAATGTATTAGGCTGAGAGAGAGTGACTGACCAAAGTCACCCAGAGCTGGCTTTCATGTCTAAAGTAGGACTAGAACTCACGGTCTTCTGATTCGTAATATGGTGCCTTAATTGCTAGATTTTTCTAATTTGGATTTAACTTCTGTGTCTTACTGCTGGCCTTTGAGGTTTGCCACAAGCTTTATGTTTGTTCTTGCTAGATAGGCAGGAAAAAAATAAATCTTATTAAGGCAGATTTGAAATTCCCCCATTAAAAAATGACATTGAATCTAATTATTGTGTTTTAGATAACGTCATTACTTTCAGAAACATAAGAAGTGCATTCTGTTCTTTTGCATGTATCCTAAGCCCTAAAGATACAGATTAGCAGAGTAGAAATGGATATTGAATGAAGTTTGTGCTTGTATCCCCTCTGCTTTCAGCAATAAAATTCATATTCACCTACATTTATAGACTCTTAAATTCATAGGCTTCTTTTACTTTTTGCCCTTAGATTCAAAGACTGGCCTAAACTTTTCAGCTTTTATTGCAGTGCAGAATGTTTTAGAGTATTTAAACAGAAAACCAATCATAACATTATAAAAACCACTGAAGCTAAATGTGAAATATTTACATTGGTGTACAATTGCTGTAGAGAAATGATCATGCAAGAGAAATTAAGAGAATTTCACATGTATAGTTGGTTTGCAGTTGTTAACACTTTTCGTATTGTATTGATACTAGAAAAATGCAGGTTTTGGTTGATTCTATATAACTAATTATTGATTCCTCTTCTAGATACTTTTTAAAAGAGTATTGAAAGGTGAAGTTACTCCAGATCATCTCATAAGAATGAGCCCTGAAGAACTAGCTTCCAAAGAACTAGCTGCATGGAGGAAAAGAGAAAATAGACATGTATGGCTTTATCTATCACTATTGAATTGGTCCCATAATTCCTGATTATAAGTTACTTGATTTCAAAAAGTTGTCCCAGCCCATCCTCTCATTCCTCTATAATCAAATGATCAATGCTTTTCTCAGCTCACATTAAGCTAGCTAAATAGAGTATTTTATTTATTTATTTATTTATTTAAATAGAGTACATTCAATTCCTTCACAGCATGCCTTCAGCATGTGGGAAATTATTTAGTATTTTCTTCTGGTTTCAATGTAATATTTTATTTTGTGTAGGCTTGCAGCTGTTCCGCTAATATAAGATTTGGATGTGGAGTACATTTGGTTTTCTCTTATCCCAATTCATTTTAATTTCAATTTTTTGTTCTCTTGCCACAATTGCTTTCTGGCCAAAATATCCTAGAAAACTTTTTCAAGATGACATCCTTTAGCATTATGACTACACTTTTACTCTTCTTTGGTAAAAGTGAGTTGATTGATTTTTTTTTTTAATATTCCTGGAATTCTGGAATTTTGAACCTTAAAATGAACCATATCTTCTAGTACAGGGATCCCCAATCCCCGGGCTATGACCTATTCAGAACCAGGCCAGTGCACTTGTGCATGCGCACAACTCAACCTACATGAGCAGCAGGCCAGCATGTGTGCACATGTGCTGGCATGCCACTTGCAAAAGTCAAGCTGCACGCACGTATACCAGACTGCCACTTGCACGGCCTGGTTCCCTCCCTCCCCTCCCTGCCCCAAGCTAGGCTACAAAGGTTGGGGACTGCTGTTTTAGTATGTAAAATTATTATCAGGTTTTCTACATGTATATAAACTAATTTACTGGCATTTTTTAAGGTATTCTAATACAAAAGAAGGAATCCAGTTTCCATCTCTTAATTATGGTTTCATGTTCTAGAATTTTGTCTGTTGTTTCTAGAGGCTCTTGCTTTATATATCTAACCTGTTCTTTGTTTATTGATAGACAATTGAAATGATTGAAAAAGAGCAGAGGGAAGTTGAAAGACGGCCAATCACAAAAATTACTCATAAAGGAGAAATAGAAATTGAAAGTGAAGCTCCAGTTAAAGAGCAAGAAACAACTATTATGGAAATTATGGAAATGGTATAATTTGAATATATTATTGTAACAATGAAACATTTTTCACCACCAGGTCTTATGCTGGTGAATATAATATGTAGGTTGTCTAATCTTTTATTTATTCAGTCTAGTTTAGAGATCTGTGGTACGTTCATTGAGCTACACGTGTCTTTGTTTTTCAAGAGAACATTAGCAGTATGTACTAAATGAAAGCATGTTTGTGCTAAACAAACTTCTTGTAACATCCAGAACATTGAAAATATAATGATTTCTGCAGGAAGGATTCAATAAAAACATCTAGAATCTTCTAATCAGCAGGAGTTAGGATATGAATGATGTTTCCTCACAGACCTTCATAATATTCCTGTGAAAATATTCAGCACAGATAAATCTGTAGGCCATTCCAGGATCTGGGTAAAGACAGCTCTGGATTCCTTGGATCTGAAGCACATTCATTTGTTTAACTGGTCATAATACTGGGTGACCTGTAATTATCTGTGTACATATATTTTATTCGAACCGTGAAAGAGCCATAGTGCTGCAGAATGCAGTACTGCTGGCTAACTCACTGCTCACTACTAGGAATTTGATCCTGACCAGCTCAAATTTGACTCAAACTTCCATCCTTCTGAGGTCAGTAAAAAGAGAACCCAGATTGTTGAGGACAATAAGCTGAGACTGTAAACAGCTTAGAGGGCTGTAAAGCATTCTGAAGTGGTATATAAAGTGCTGTTGCTATGTGCTGTTGCTATATTTTATTTCATTGAAATTAATTCATTGAAGAATAGGAATAGAATTTATAACATTGAAAACAGTAAGCTGCCCTACTTTTAGTCTACTATTGCATTTAGTGTTGCTCATGTCATTTTAAGTTACTCAGCATAATGCCAGTGAGACTCCTTTATTAAATGTGGAATGTTATTTCTTTTATAAAATAATGTTAATAAATGATGTACATAATGTTTATTATGTCCAAAAGACCTGAATATGTGTGTGTATGTGTTTGTGTATATATATAATTTGTTTTCTTCTCATAGGAACCTGCTCCAATTAAAATTGTAGAAAAGGTGGAGGAAATTGAAAAAGTTAAAGAAGCTAATGATTCTTCCAGTTCTGATACAACAAGTCAACATAAAAACCACCTATTTGATCTTAATTGTAAAATTTGCACAGGTAGTATTCACAGACTTATTTAAAAATTATAGGTGCTCTTTGAACTTCTTGGTCCTTAGCATTTCTTCTCAGTTTAAGACTTAGAATAATGGCAGTTTCTCACTGGAATTAATTATAAAATTATATACATCCAGTTGTACTTTCAGCAACCCCAAGAAATAAATTAGACCAAGAAATAATGAATAACTCAAGTTATAAAGTGACTTTCATGGACAAATGATTATTTGAATGTGTGTCAGTCACTCTAGCCAAAACTGCATTCTAGGATGCAGATTCTTCTAATCAGGGTGATTGTTTCTCCCTTTAATTCCAAGCTTGTTTAGAATCTCTCCAAACCACAGCTTAAAATTGGAGATCTTTCATGTGCCCTAAATTTTGAAGAAGCAGAGTTTATTTCAGAGGCACTGTGCAAGTCAGAGGAATGTAATAATTAAGCTCTTGATCTGGCACCTTGGAGCCCTAGACTTACATCCATCCTTAGCCAGGGAAGTCACTGGATGACTTTGTGCAAATCCTTCTGCTCAGGCCAACCTATATACTAGGGAGTATTGTGCAAAAATACCAAAACCCTAAAAGGTATTGAAGGAACAATTGGATATCAATCGATTAAGTCAGAAATGGGATTCTGTTGCTTTGTCTACATTCAGAGTTGCTGCATACCATAAATAATGTATGGATGCTAAAATCAGTAAAATTAATATCAAATACCAAATTAATAAAATATGTTTTCTGACTGTTTCCTTGGCTAATAGTTTAGAGTGGGCTGGAGAACCTGAAGGTAACCTGATGTTACTGAGTACAAATCCAGCATTTCTTTTCATTGATCACATTTGTCATAGCTGCTAGGAGTTGTAGGTTAGCATTTTATTTTATTTTTGCCACTGGCTATTTTTCTAACACGAAGCTTCAAAGCTGCTGTGCATCTGGCCCGATTGTTGGAAGGTGGTTAAAACCTCTCTCCCTCAGAAGTTTCAGAACAAGAATATAGTTCTTAGCTCTATTTAGTTCAAATGAACCCATCTCAAACTATAGTTTGAAGTATTAACAAACCAGTGAATAAATGAAGTTCAAAACAAAGCAATTTAAACCTGGCACAAAGGCTTCAGAACTGCACTTCGCAGCAGTTCACTGCAGAGAACTAGAAAGATGGCAAGGTTGTTCATTTTTTTTTAAATAAAACTTCATTATTGTGTTTGGGTAAAGCCTTTATTTTTCTATGATAAATTAAAATTAATCTGCATTTCTTTGATAGTTGTCCAAACTTTATTTAACTGCTTGAGTCAAATTCTAGATATATACTACTGTGCTTTTAATTTCAAGCAGCAAGTTCTTTTAGCCTGGTGACAGCAGTAATTGTTACTATATATTATAATCATTTTAAACTGACTTAATATGATAAATACTCAGTGAAGCGTTTTAATTTTCTTCTCAAGGTCGAATGGCACCACCCAGTGATGATCTTTCTGGGAAAAAAGTGAAAGTATCAGTTGGAGTTGCTCGGAAGCCATCAGACAATGAAGCTGACAATATAGCAGATGCGCTTACTTCAACAACAAACATCTTAGCTTTGGAATTATTAGAGGAAGATAAAGAGTTATCAAATCCAGGGTTTGCGTCCACTTCCAGCTCTAGGTAATAATTTGTGATTACTACTCAAGTGTATAAGAAAATAGAAACTACCATATGCACTTTGAATAAAAATATTCTGCTTTCTTGGCTGAAAGCTGTTTTCCATAAATGAACATAAGGAGTAAAACATTCCAAACAAAAGTGAAAATTTTAAAAAATGTCCAGGTTTTCAGACTGAATTGTAATATACGAAATTTTAAGAAATCTGTTTGCCAAAAACAAACATTATTTTGTTCCTTCTGTCTTCTTTTTTCTCCTGCTCTTTAACAGACTGAAATGCTTTGGTACTGCAACACATGTATGTTTTTCATTTCAAGATGATACAAATCAGTATATTATGATATATATATATATATATACAAATCAATGTTATAATACTATTATAATATAATAATGATATGCAATGCAAGGCCATACCACACCTTTCAGTACAAGAATATTGTGAAAATAGTAAGAAAATTTACATTATACAAATTGTAAATGAGAGTTTTTAACATTATTTCTTCTATCATCTGCCATACTATTTTGCAAATTATTTAATCAGGGAATTTCAAAAGTCTTTTATAACATGATGTGGGAAGTTTGCTCTTTCAAAGTAGAAATGCTAAATATTGTGTCTTAAATCTTACTCTGTAAACTTTAAATCACCACATAAGGGACTTCTATAACCCGCATTCATGCTATTTAATATAATTTGCTTTTAAATGAAATTTCATTTGATTTAACTGTGCCTTAGTTCCTGTCTTATTAAATAAGGAAAAATAAAGTCTAGAAAGGGCAATGAGATAGAATTCTTTTAATCCTGATTGAACATGGCAATCTTATAAACCTTCCCTTACATTATCCTAAAAATTAGGATAAATGTTGAGTTCTTCTAAAAAATTGTCATTCCCCCACCCTCTCCCCCATTTTACTGTTCATCTATGATTCAAAGCAAAAATCCTTCAGAACTTTAATAGATTTCTCTACTTCAGGGGTGTCAAACTGGCAGCCCATGGGCTGGATGCATCGTATGGGTCCACCCCAGCTCCGCGAATGGGAAAAATGTCACAAAATGTCACATGATGGCAATGTGACGCCGCAGGTTTGACACCTGTGCTCTACTTTATCCTTTTATTTGTCACTTCTAAAAAAGTCCTTCCAAATCTTAGCAGAGATATTTTGTATATCCAGAGGAAAAAAATATCCAAATCAACTTTCTAATTTAATGTCTGTTCAACTTCTGTAGGGAATAAGTCATCTGTCAGATCCATTTGTATAGCGTTTAAATCCCCCTTCAAATTAATTTAATAAACATCAATTGCAGCCCATTCTTTTATTTGAATATGCTCTATTTTATGAAGCCATCTGATCCATTCTGCCCAAAAGTTTAGCTGAAAGGTAGTTAAAATTTTTCACTAAGGATTTTTTCTCGATTTTCTTTATCCTCTGGCTCTCTTTTTTTTTTTTTTTTGTAAAAATTTTATTAAATTTTCAACAACAAACAACTACACAAACAAACATCAAACAATATATCTTTT
>JAEANM010027422.1:0-10547 GCA_017656035.1 Myanophis thanlyinensis | reverse complement strand
GGGTGGGTGGATGGATAGATAAATAGATGGATAGATTAAACTATAGAACATATTAAACAACTGCACTGCCGAAAAGATATTGCTGAAGTTTGATAAATCTCTCATTATGGATTTTTTTCAGAGTTTCCTAAATTTTGAAGATAAAGGCAGTGATATTGATGAGGTGAAAACTGTTCTGAACCAGGTGAAAAACTATTTGCCCAAACCAAATGTCCATCAGTTGAGTAACTGGGTGAGGGACCAAGAAGTGGAATTGCAAAGAATAATTTCCAAATGTCAGGCACGAAAAATTGAGCTTCACTGCTTTCTTCAACAGTTTGCTAGGTAAGAATACAAAATGAACTAAGCTTTCCTCATGTATATTATGATCCAGAATGATTAGATTAAGATCTAGTCCCCCAAAATAAATTTTGAGAATGATGTATTCTTCCTTCTACAGTACTAAATAAGTATTAATAGGTAAGCTTGCCGAACTAGACTGAAAAATAATTTACTGTATAGCATTAAGTGCTACCGTTCATGGGTTTTTTTTACAGATTAACTGGATTTTCTTGTAAGTATTTATTCTATTTCTTTGAAGGCTTGAAAAGGACTTTAAGAGTCTGGAGAAGTGGCTAAGAACTCAAGAAGAAAAATGGCAACAAGTTCAAAAAGAGAAGACAGGACTTGAACATATTTATCAAATTCTACTCAAACAAAGGTATTTTGCAACTCACTTAACTCTGCTCCTCTCTTGAGAGGTAGTTTCAGTGGAATACTCATGTTTTCTACTGAAAATGTTCCTGTCCAAAAACGTATTTTCAAAGATTTGCTATTCACAATTGAACACAAATTTATGTATATTTTCCCACATAGGCAAAACAGCAAATATAGTGATTTTAAGTTCTAGTTGTCAGTCATTACCTATTTAAAAAATGACTATTGAATGCAATGATGAAGAATGCAAAGAATGTGATTTTAAATATTGGGCCATTCTGTCTTGGTCAATTGGAAAAAAAGTTGATATAAAGTTGCCTTATATAAAGGTTGATAATTGACTCAATTTGCCCAGTTCTGATAACATTTAATGAATGATGACATATGTAAAGCATGGGGAATAATGATGATAATTAAACTTCACATAATTGTTATTCTTTTACAGGGAGTGGTTTAATTCTTTTGATTGCCGGGCAAATTATTTGAAAAACTCAGGATTTTTGAATGATGAAGCGGTTCTAGAATCTGCCCAGTTTGTCAGTAAATACAAGAGGTTGGTTAATCATGTACAGAAAACCCTTGGAGTTTCTGAGATGTATCATATAGAAAGAAAACATTTTGAAGAACTTGTCAGGAGTATGTTTTGCTGGGTGGAAAATCTAAAAAAGTCAGTCCTGGAGATGAGTGCTGAAGAATCCGAGATATCACTGGAAGAAAGGTTGTTCAAAATCCAGGTACCAAAACATACATGAAGCTCTATGTTTTAGTAATAAACCAACCATCCAATATTTTTTTGTTTAGTTCTTTCTCATTTCAAAAACATTTTTTAAAAAAAGTTCTTGACATTTTTCTTGAATTTCATGCACTGTTGCAGCTACTATTTATTTGTCTAAAAAACTCCAATAAAACATTGATACATCCTGCATCCCAACAATTGATATTATTTAATTGGTGGAACCACAGCATGCTAGGTATGTTAGATTGTATAGGACAGGCCAAACCCAGTAGCCCTCGAATAATCAAAGTCTATATCTTTATAGGTAATAACCAAACCTTGAATTGCATCCTGAAGTGTATTGACAACTAGTACAGTCACAAAGTAGAGTGTTATGTGAGCATCCCTGGTACATCAGATACATTTGTACAAAGGCTGCCCTGGGCATAGTTGCCACCAGCTCCTGCCTGCCAGTCCTAAAGGGAAAGTACAATTACATTCAGGACCAAAGATGGAGCCACTCCAAGCTCAGAGAATCAAAACAGCCACAGACACTCAGTCTAGTCATGCTTGAACCAAAGCCTGAGTTTCCCCATTAAAGGCCAAACATTTTTCAAACATTGACAGAGAACCTTAACAGTATCACCAGTCCAGGCCATGGTCAAAATGTGTAACTGGGTATCACCAGGTAGTAATAATACTGAATCTGAGACCAATGGATAAATTGTCCCTGCATCTTATGGGACAGCATTTTTGTTCAATGTCTACTGTCCTCTGAGTGCAACAATGTCTATTATTGGTCTTTCCCACATTTAGTACCCCTTATATTCTATATATAATTTTGCATTACAATCAGTCAATGTTTCAGAACCCTTAACTTTTACTAGCACAAATTAAATTAGTGAAATAGCAAAATAGTATTTTTGTAGTTCAGTATCAAAGCTGTAGAAGATGAACAGGCCAAGCACAATGGCGGGGTTAAACATGTCATCAGTATGGAGTCATTGCATTCTCCCAAGAGACTCAAGTCCGGCCCTCCTCCCCCCTCCCCGTTAATTCTGTTGACTCTTAACTGGCACCATTTTGGCTTAATTATTAATAGATCAGATTCTTGTATATAGGTAGCATGTAATAAACAGTGCTTTGAATTCAGCCCTTGTTCCTAATTACTGGTACCTGACAGAAGCACTTTATAAGTTTAATGAGCATTTAATTGTTTTATTTATTTGACATTTATTTGTATCCTGCTGTTATTATTTTTACAAATAATTCAAAGCAGTGAACATATCTTACTTATCTTTCTCTTCCTATTTCTTCCGTTCCTGCTCTCTCCAATATTGGTAATGTCTGAAAGAACTGGAAGAAGTTTATTAACTTTCATTATATGAGGTTTAATTGGAATGAAAATTAATTTTTTTAAAGGGTTGTTTCTCTTGATGATTTTACTATGTTATTTGGTTTAGATGCTAGGTCAAAACTGTGAGTAAAATCAATTATCTTCCTGTTATTTCTTACAATACAGGAGATTGCTTTGTTGAAAGAGGAGGGCAATGCTAAATTGCAAACTATCATAGCTGTTGGAGAACATTTGAAGTGTGATGATAAGAGCAAGAATCTAGCTATTGAGCAGATAGTTTCTGATGTCCAAAAGAAGTGGGACTCCACTATTCATCTGGTTATTGGCTGTCTGAGGTAAGTAGCCTAGATTACACCATGAAAATGTCCACTGAGTTGAAAATGCAGAAGAGTCATTCTATAATAATATCCAGGATAAAACTCCTCCAGAAACTCTCCACTCAGACAATATTGCTGAAACTAGTAGAAAACTGAAGATTTTTGGCTGCAAGCTTTTAAGTAATCACTGCAAAAAAAAAACTATAAATATATTTTTCTTTACTTATCTTAAAATATAGCCCATTCCTTTATTGCATATGGGTTACTCAAGGCAAATAATGACCATTAAAATTAGTAAAAATTAAATTAATTTTAAAAAGAACAAATTTAATTACAAGAAAATCTGGTAAACAAGGCAGGGACCCCAGAAGTTGATGATTAAATATATATTTAAGATTGTAGGTATACTATATTAACTTATTTAGCATTCTACCCTGTTCTTATGACAAACATGAACTTTTTGCTTTTCAACATTACAATAAGTTTGTCACTCTGTTCTATATATTCAGCGTTCAGTTGTTAAACTGATACTGATTTTTTTTTTTTCTGTCATAGGGACCAGGAACAACTCCAGCAACAAATGGAACACGTGAAGCAGACAGAAGATGCCATCAAAGCACTGTTTTATGAAGGATTAAATGTTGACATTCATCCCAATTCACAGCAAATGCAAAGTTATTCTGCACTTCTGAAAGAAATTGAAGGCCTAACGCTTCTCTTAAATGAACTGACAAGGCAACGCAGCTCTTTGGAGACATGCACTAATAGCTTTAGTGCAGAATCATTGATGGCTTTACAGCATCTCTACAAATGTCTTCTTAGCCGATTACAGGTTGGCATCTCAGTAGATTATTGGTTTGGAGGATCCAGAATGAAAACTCTATTAGTGTAAATCTTGCAGTATAAATATTAAATTTGGGATTAAATTTGATTCAAACAAACAGGTAGGATAGGATGAAATGGGACCTAGACCATATCACTTCAATTACCAGTTGGATATATTTTTATTTATTTATTTATTTATTTGTAAAACTTTGTTAATTATTAAATTTATATAGCTGCCTACCTCTAACACAGTGATTTTGGGTGGGTATATAAAGTTGTTTCATAAATAAAATATATTCAGGAGAGTTCAGGAAGATAATATGGTATTTCTATGGAGAAGTCTAATAGTGTGCAATAAATACTTTATTATATTGGACAACTATCTATGCATGTTGGTTTTGATCTTGAGTTTTTCCTTAAATCTCAGAATACAACAAAGCTCTTGGAAGGCTGTGCTGAGGGGCACCAGCAGTGTGAAGAGTTGACAACACTTTTGATAACTTCTCTAGAGGAGCTGTGGGAGCCTGTGGGAGCAGAGCAAAATCAGGTCAGGAGGAATTTTGTTTTCAGTGAATTTGAAAATCAATGAACGTGAAAGAGTAACAATGCAACAATAACAATAGTATGTTAAACTTGTATGCCTCTGAATATTGAGACTGAATGGCTCACAGATAATCAAGGAAATTACAATAAAATTCATAAAAGACAGCAAGCACAATGAAGTGAGGGGTCTCACTGTCCCTTGTCAAAGACCTTAATGAAGAGCTAAATTCAACGACTGAGGAAATTTGGGCAACAGTGTTTCCATCCTAGAAAAAAAAAAATAATGGATAAAACAAGAAAGAGAAATATTGAAAAACCAGAATGTTATGGGCAGCATCTTTTTATTTATATCTGATTATTGGTGCAAAGTTGTTTTTTTTTTATCAATGTCAAATGAGATTGCTTTCTAGATTGCCACATGAACAATGAAACTGAACAAGGGTAGAAAGAACTCTTGCAATGTGCTCCATGGCTGTTTTCATACACAACTGAGTCATCTTATACAACTTATTTAGTAATCAGATCAGTCAGCTGGGAATCAAGTAAAAATAACTGATATTCTTTTTAAAGCAATTTGATGTCAGCATCGCCTTTTGTTTTATCAGTCTCTTATGAGCAGCATCAGAACTCATGCGAGCTCTCATTCATTTCATTGAAGAAGGTAGATCCAAATGTGCATTCCTTTCGGAGCATGGTGATTTTTCTTCTACTGATGGTCCTCAACTCATGACTGCAATCGACCCTCAAATTTACATTGCTAAGCAAGATGGATATTTGAGTTTTGCCCCATTTTACAACCTTCCTTGGCAGAGCTGTTAAGTGAATCACTGCAGTTGTTAAGTTAGTAACACGGTTGTTAAATGAATCCGGCTTCCCCATTGACTTTGCTTGTCAGAAGATAAGCAAAAAGGTGGGTCACATGACCCCAGGACTCAGAAACCATCATAAATACATGCCAGTTGCCAAGTATCCAAATGTTGAGCATGTGACCGTGGGGATATTGCAATGATCATAAATGTGAAAAATGGTCATAAGTCACTTTTTTCAGTGCTTTTGTTAACTTTGAATGGTTACTAAATGAACTGTTGTAAGTTGAGGACTTCATGTATTTAAATGAATATGGATATCAGGTTCTGTGTAAATCAGAGAACAAGCATTACCCCTGATAAAAAATATTGCTTTTCGTTTACTTTTCTTTATGAACTATCTTAATTTTTATGAAAAATGTCACGAGTGTTTTATCCTATTTTATTCTCTCTGTGAGCATATTTATAGAGGGCAATAATATTGCCAATTGTGCAGATTCTCTGTCATTATGATCTTTTTGCCCCCTTTTTCACTTAAGGTACACTATGATATTCTTTGTCAAGCTGAAGACAGACTACAGGAGGTCGTTGCTCTAATGGACTCCATCAGCTTGGAACAGAAATGTATGAAGGATGAGGTAGATGCACCCCAAATTAAGCCAAAGCACCTTAAAACTAAATATGGACTTGAGCATGAAACTGAGGACATCTACAGGGGTATACTCAAACATAAAAAGGAGATGGATAATGAAACAACAAACAGAGAGAAACTGGTAATTTCTACATCCCCTTTGCTCCCCAAAAGATTAGTTTTACGGAAGAAATTTAGTAATATTCTGGGATAAATGTCCAAAGGCGGAAAATATCCAGAATTGCTTATTTTCTCTGATTTTATTTAATCATATTATGTTACGTTGTTGCTCCTCCTTGCCACTGAATTTGGGATTATGTGAAAATTTCAGTAACTCATTTTACTTGATGTTTCCAGTTATTCCCAAATAAATCTGCCTAAATATTGAATTTATTTTCACAAGCCCTTTTCACCGTGGAAGGCTATTCAGGTTTTTTGGTAGCAACTATATGTGGAAGAATTAGTTACACAGTGAAGCTCCCGTGACTTCAGTGCAGATTTATTACTGTTATTCGGACTATTTCTCGGTTCAAATAATTCAGTTATATGATATCTAGTATTTGCTTCCTGCTAGTAGAATGGTCCATTATAAGGAGAAATTTTTTGCTGCTAGAATAGATGAAAAGCAGAATTGTTAATATTTGAATGATCTGAATATTTTATTTTATAACAATAAGCATGCAGTGCAGTGTTTCTTATCCTTGGCAGTTTGAAGATATGGGGACTTCAACTCCCAGAATTGCCTAGAGAGCATTCTGAAGTTTACACATTTCAAAGACGCCAAGGTTGAAAAACATATATAGTTTGTAAAATGCCTAAAGTCGTTCAAGTAGGTGACCTACAGATAATTATAGTAAATAAAATTGATGGTGATAAATAAATAGACTGGCTATTGTGTGTAAAGGAAATAAACAACACTTGTGCATGTGCCTGTACAGAAGCTCAGAAACTATTCTGCGATGGTAGGAATATTCTTAATTGAACTTTATACAGAACATAAGCAATGCAGCAAAAATTGTTTAGTATCATTTAAAAAAAATTGTGGTGCTTTATAAGCCTGTGTGGAGCTTTTATTTTTTAATTGAAGTACAGAGTAGTAAATACTGTATATAAATTTTCCTCTGTAAACTTTAGAATTGATCAGAAGCTGGCTTTTGTTTAAAAATTGGGAGTAGTATTAAAAGCAATGTATACTTGGGTATTTTCTTCTTGATTAAAAACACAGAAATAAGGCATTAACATGTAAATAGCTTTCAGTGAAATTACAATTAGCTAGCAAATGTTGGGATTAAGTGAGTCACCTCTGCAAAATGGGTAGTAATAATAAATAAATTAAATAAAAAAGATAGAAAGTTGTCAAACATAATGCAACATTTTTTTTACCTTTTTCATCAAACTTGCAGTCATATTCTTTTGACAGGACGTTTTGTACAATAAAACATTACTCAGAGGTTATAAGTTCTAGATCTTATTAATTTATTGATTTTTCAAATTTGTATAGATATTCATTTCACAAAACAAGTGATTGTAGACAGCATACAGCATGCTAAAAACAATTGTTCATAAATAATAATTACTAAAAACATTAAAAATTATAGAACACAGCTTAAAAAAAGAACAAAAGTGTGTTAATAATAACAGAGCTGTCTTACTAGTATGCCAATTTTGGGAGGGTTCCCAGGCCTTGATGGCACATTCAGATCTTACGACCTTTGGCTATTATTATCATGTCGTATTCTGAATACGAATATAATATGTAATATAGTATAAATTCATATAATATGAATGTGAATAGAGAGGTAACATATAATAATTCTCCAGCTAATCCTACAATCTTCGCTTGACTTAATTATTTCATTTTCCTGTCTTTTGAAGGAAAATTCCTTCAGAGTGAAAAATCAACTGGACAGAGAAGCTCCAGAATTCTTTCCAGAATGGTTGACAAGTAAAGTACAATTACCAAGCTGCTTAGCACTTGAATCTGAGGAGAGAGCATCTGCAGTTACTGGGGTAATCTTTTATTCTCCCTGACAATCTTACTTTCAAATATTTGATAGAATGGTTTTGAAAAGATTTTGTGTGTGCCGTTTCCATAAATTAGTGGTTATAATATGGAACGTTGAGGCCTGTATTAGTAAGCGATATGACTTTACAGTTACCTGTATATTCCTGTTTCTTTCCTTATAAGTTTGCTGTTTCTTTATTTAGAAATATCTGGTTTATTTATTCCCAGAATATCACTGATAGGTAATCAGAGAGCAAGCCTCATTACAGAAAATGTGCAGCACTCAAACACAATTTAATTGTCCCCAATAATTCATCTGAAAATAAAAAACTGAATAGTTTTCCAATTCAGTGTTCTCCAGCCACTTACTTGAACAAAAGTCTGTGGATAATCTTTTCCTGATTCCAAATCCTGCAGTCTTCCCTAAAGAGCTGTAGGATATGGACCAGTTGGTTTATTCTCCATTGCATCTTCATGTATTTAAGGACATCTATAAAAGGATGAACAGTGACTGAATGTGCTTCAAGTCCTTTCTGAAAACATTAGCACATCTCTTCCATAGCAACAAATTTACCATTGCTGTGCTTTAGGAATTAACCTGCTGCTATCACCTTCTCTTCCCACTCTTCCAGCGGGAAGAAAAATGTCCCACAGCTCTTTAGATGAAAGAAGATTGTAACTCTCCACTGCATTTTCTTTCTCAGCAGCAGGAGGGAGAGCAGATAAACAAGTGACATATGGATTGAGAAACAAACTCATATTCTGGGTTGATGCCTCCAATGCTGTTGCTGAGGAAGGAAGCATCTCATAGCCATGATTGGTATTATGAGTTTATTATGCCAGCATTTTGCCATCCCCATTGGCTCTTGGCCCTCACCTAGTTCAAAGTGTCGGTTTGATTTTCATAGTTCTTCATGGCTTTAGACCATAGGACTCGATGGATCGCTTGTCTCCACGTGTGCCTGTCTGTACTTTAGAGATCATAATGAAAACCATTCATGTGGGTTTTCCTAGGATTACTATACCACCAGTGTGTTTGGGCAGAGTATGTATGTTCTAGGTGTCTTCTATTAAATGTTGCTATCTTATGATATCTGGAAAGTGTGCCATCTCTATGGCTGCCCCTGCCCCTGCCCCTGAAACAAGGATTCTTTTAGAGATAAAGATGGCATCCACTTTCCTGGGTTCTGAAAAGCCCTTGAAAGCTGGCTTTGGTCCTAGGCCAGCCTTCAATTGGGGTTAATATGTTGTTGGGGCTGTTGTGCTGAGGGGCTATTTTTGTCTATGTTTTTAACTGTTTTAGTTAGTGTTAGATTTTCTAAGATACCCAGAGTCTGCTGGAGTGATAAATTTAGACAAAAAAACAAACAAACAAACAAACATGGGCTATAAAAAGTGGATAACCAACAGAAACCAAAGCAATGCAGACAACTTTTAACCCCAAATATTTGCAGTCTAGATGTGTAGCTTGTACTCTGCATCAAATACTGTACAATGCCCTTTCCTATTTTGTTATGCTTTTGGCAACAAGTTAATGTCTTATCCAGGAGAGTTACAGTCTTTTTGGCACCAAGCCCATGGTCTTTAGATAAATAGGAACATGCAATTATAATCAGGGAAACTAAAGCAGAGTGAGAGTTTACAAATGCAAAGCTGTTCGTAACTGAGGTCTTCATGATTCTGCTGGCATTGGTCAATATATATAATCTATAATACTATCCCATATAAATTGATGAAATACATTCGAGAGGTAGGAAAGCAAGGTAGTTATAGGAGGGTTGCAGCTGACAAGACACAATAGAAAAATATTCAGAACTAAGATAAACAGATACAAGATCCATTTGACTTCGTTTACATTTGCCATACTAGGTGTTTTTCTTCAGGTTCAACTTGTGAAAAGCTGAACACTCCTGCTCCTTCTCTGGGAGCTCTATGAAATCCATGAGGATAGGATGTTAAAGATGCTTCATACCATAGGGCCAATGTCACTTGTACATGTTGCAGACACCAGTTGTATTATACTGTCTGCTGCATTCTCTTCTGTGCCCCTGTGATACCCAGTAGGGTGTTGGGAGCTGCCATAAGTCCTATTCCTTCAACTATTGCTGCTTGCTCCAATGGAAGTGGATGCAACCAGCACCAAAGGAACCGCATGGACCAATGCAACAAATGCAGCTCTCTTTTACAGTCAGAGCACAGGAACTTAGACCCGCACTGGTACAATGCCAGGACATTAACATAAGTAATTTACATTATCTGTACAAATGCCTATGGAGATTCTCAGTCATCCAGGTCATGGTTGTCCCAGAGGTGCTTTTTCAAAAGGCAATAGGACTTTCTGGTTTTTCTTTGAAGACATTTCGATTCTCATCCAAGAAGTTTCTTTAGCGCTGACTGGATGATGGAGGAATGGAAGGATTTATACTCCTTACAGACAGCTGGTCATTTGCATTCTTTTAATGAGTTGTTGAGGTCATCTGGAGGTTTATCTGTGTCATCAGGGCCATCTGAGTGGTGCAAATGAGTGTGGAGCCTTCTTGGAACTGTTACTCTTCGCACAGTCACTTCTGCCCTCATGACCTCCCGTCTGGATTACGCCAACGCTCTCTACATGGGGCTCCCCTTGAAGAGCATCCGGAGGCTGCAGTTGGT
>JAEANM010027420.1:0-10547 GCA_017656035.1 Myanophis thanlyinensis | reverse complement strand
GGCTGACTCTGTAAACCGCTTAGAGAGGGCTGGAAAGCACTATAAAGCGGTATATAAGTCTAAGTGCTATTGCTATCGATAACTTTTTTTTTTTTTGCAAACAATCCAGCTTTGTCTACAATTCAGACATCCAGTGGGGCTATACAGCCTTAAGGCTCTGATTTTGGCCAGCACCTTGGAGGAACTTAATGGTATCTCAGAACTAATTTTATTCAGAGATAAATCTGCATTATCACACGCTGTTTGGAAGCCTAGGTACTCTTTCTTGCAGGCAAACAAGAACGGAAAGCCATCCTCGTGGTTACACCTGCTTGCCGCATCTACGCAAAGCCCGTTCCTGATCATGCAATCAATGGCATGAAACCAAATGATGCTCATGTCGCTTTCTTATTTTGAGTGTATCAAAACAAAGGCGGTTGCTTATTCACCGCAGTGCTCCATGGTAAAGAAGAAAAGAGATAGTTATTCAAATGATTGCTTTTTTTGTTTTGTTAAGGAAAAGGAATGAAAACTTCTGGAGCATTAAATGTTCTTCTCACTACAGATAAGAAGATGTGGAGGTTTTTTTGGTTAGGTGTTAAATTAGCACTGCCAGATAATCTCATGTGACTCTTGATTGTTAACTACACAGAGAGGTGACAAACATACTATATTCTCTGTGTTTGTGTTCAGTCCCTGATATTAATCTATCCATTTGTTAACTCAAAATGAGATGTGATAATGTATGTCAACCTTTCCCAAAATTGAATGTGTTGAAAATGTTACCATTCAGACAAAATTCCTGGGAATTTGGAGGGGAAGGGATTGGACTCCAACCAGATTCAGAGAAAACCAGACTGAACTGGCCCCAAATGGGTACTCTTTTTTGGGGGGGGAATTTTTTTTGCAATCAAGATTCTGATGGCTTCTACTGTGGGATGAAATAACAAATTCCCAGTCAGGTTATATACCTTCTACCATGTGAATTAGTGCCTGTGATGAACAGCTTAAGTGAAATTCATTACATGTTTGCTGCTGGATCTACCACTGAAAACAGATAATGAATGTGACAACCAAAACTCTTAAACCAAAATTAGGAATCCGAGGAATTTTAGAATTTTAGACTTGACTAAGTCCACCTGCTCTCTCCCTTCCAAGATTTCTTCTTTCTGCTTCAACAAATGTGGCTTGGCAAAAACCATCTCCTCAGAAATTATAGAAGGGAAGTACTGGCAATTTTCAGCATCACTTTGAAGGACGGAAACAATTATAGGGATGGAGGAGAAAAATACAATTACAGCCACAACTTTCTTTCATTGGATGAGAAAGCAGCATTCTTCACTTTA
The DNA here is from genome assembly GCA_017656035.1 of Myanophis thanlyinensis. Lineage (NCBI taxonomy): Eukaryota > Metazoa > Chordata > Lepidosauria > Squamata > Homalopsidae > Myanophis > Myanophis thanlyinensis. Next base: position 9,222 of record JAEANM010027420.1, on the reverse strand, counting down.
GTGGCCCAGACACCAGATGAAAGTCAATGGAATTGATTCAGAGATAAGTTAAGAAAAGCAGACAAAAGACTTAAAAAAGAAATGGGCGGCACAACTCATGGCGTAGGAAAAGTTCATATTCACAGATGTAGGATAACTATTGTTCCATTCTCTTTCTCTTAGAATATTTCATTGCTTGTTTGCTTGAAATCCCTCAAAGCAATGAGTAAGTTAGGATACAAACAATACTAAGTGCATAAAAATGTGCGTAGCCCACAGTCTCCTTACATTGACAGGTAGAGCCACCTCTCTTCTATGCCATGCATCCCTCTTCTCCAGTCACACCTCCTCAATTTAAACAAGGCCTCAATTGATCTGGGGATTTTAGGGAAAAGGTGTACAAAACATGCTCTGTCTGCACATGAAGCAGTCAGCTTTCTCGCTGTCGCTTTCTCGCTAAATAAGCCTCTTCCCTTCCCTTCCCAAATATCTGGTTGACAGATTCTTTAAGACGAGATCAGCGCAACATTCTGCTTCTCTCACAGGTTTTCTGCCAGTCAAGAAAACCCCATGTTTTTCTTCCAAGCGATAGGTTTATTTTAAATATAAAACATTCACTCTCTTTGGATGTTTTAGTGAAGATGGGAGACAACATCTCCAACAGAAAGCATGTGGACATGAGGTAGGGAAACCGAGACACAGGGTTTAATTGTCCACTCTGTGTTAGCTTCAGACTACTTCCTTGTGCCAGTGTCGTAGCCCCGTTATAATCCACCCGGCAGTGTCAAATCCACCCGGCAGCAAGGGGTGGCTTGCTTCCAGATAAAACCATGTGCTTGAATGCTCAAGACGAGTGGAAGCAAAACAAGAAATGCTTCTTCCCCAACACTTCCTGCCCGTGTGTTCCTTCCTATACATATATTCTCGCATTCTCTCTCTCTCAATTCCAAGAATGCTGTGATCGAAAATGAAAAAAATATCCACCCAGGAAGGCAACCTTTACGTGATCCAGAAGTTCCTCCTCTCTTCCAGCAAGCTGACGGATCTGTTTGTAAGAGTCTCTGCACTGAGGGCCAACTTGTAGCCGAAGAGTTTCATGGCCGGCGTGCAGGCGTTCTGAACCACCTGGGCCAGTTTGAAAGGGATGTTGAATCGCCACTTCTCAAACTGCTCAGAGGAGTTTTTCTGGGTGGAGTAGATGCCGTTGCTATCTTGAGGGGCCTGTGTATTTTTCCGGATCCAGTCCTCCACCTGCGTGGTGAGAGCGATGCCGGTGAATTTATACATCTCCTTGGCTTTCTGGAGGGGGGACCTGGCAATGTCCTCATAGCGGACTAGCATGTAGCGACCCTGAAGCCATGCTGGCTGCTTTAAACCAAGTTCAGCCGAGAGCCGGATGTTTTCACAGTTGCCGCGCAATCTCTGGACTTCGTCCTCGTTCAGGGTTGCCACACCTTCGCTGGCCCATTTCTTCCAGGTTTCATACTTGCCCGAAAAAGCCACCATGCGGGAGGCCAGCACCGCACGAGGATCTCGCACCAACTGGATGATCCTCAAGTCCAGGCGGGGATCTTCGACTAACGGACGCAAGAATTCTAGCTGTCGAATCCGGACAGCCTTAAGGGCTATGTGTTCCTTCTGCAAGCAGGCCTCCATGGCCAGAGTCACATTCAGGGGGCCACAGCGGCGGTTCTTGCAGTGGTACTTCTCAAAGACCTTCTTGACAAAGGGGGTGCAAACAGGCTCCTCGCACAAAGAGCGGCTGGAGCTACGCCGGAAGAGAAACCGAGTCAGGTGATCCTCTGGGAAGGGGACGATGAAGTTTTCCAGGATGTAAAGGTCACACAGGAACAGCTGCTTCAGAACATCTCTGTAGACAAGGGCCGATCCCACCGCGTTAGCGCCGCCGGATTCGAAAGACACCGTCCTTTCTACATGCCACAGTGGTTCGAAGAGGTAGAAAATGTTGCCCTGCTGGTTGAAGAATTCCCCTACAAAGGAAGAGCCGGTACGGGTGGTGGCCATGAGGAGAACGTGTTTCCGTGTCCTTTCGGTGGGGGCCAGCAGAGTGCCACCAAGCTGCAAAGTGATGTTTTGCAACCGGTGCTTAAGCTGGGAGAAGGCCAGGTCCAGGGTGCTGAGTGACAAGAGGGAGCCGTTCTCTGGTGGCATCAACCCGGAATCGGTGCTGTTGGCTTCCGGCAGGGACTGTGGAGACTGCTTCAGTTTGTCTGAAACCCTGGAAAGAGAAAGAATGCAATTGTCAGAGCCAAGGACAGCCGGCGACATTTAAAGGCATTGTTATTCTGAGATGGATAGAATGGGTCCAGTTAGATCGGTGTTTCTCAATCATGGCTGTTTTAAATTATGTGCCCTTCAATTCCCAGACATTCCCAACTAGCATGCTGGCTGGGGAATTCTGGGAGTTGAAGTCTTATCAAAATTGAGAAACAGTCATCTAAAGATCAATTCATCCCTTCTATATCCAAGAATTCAGTTCAGCATAGAAGCTGTATTTTATTAGCTGTAAAAGTTTTGTAAGAGCTCCAGGACTGCCACAGTAGTGCCTGGGAATTTGAGGGGCGGGAATCTTAGTGAGTAGGAATTTAGACTAAACGACATTCTTATCAAATGTCAAGGATGGGTCATCCAGCACCAGGAGGAGGAAGAACGAAGAAACGGTTTCTCTTTCAGCAAATATAAATTTTGATAGTAAAAAAAATAAAATAAAAATGGGCAATGTGATGACCTGATGAAAACAGGGGATGGATTTGTGGATTTTACTTGGGTGAAGGGAAAATCCTGAAGTTCAGATTTGGGTTTTCCCAGATGTGCCAATATGACTTCTTTAATAAATTCTTACTTGGATGGACTTAGTCTGAATGCTGAATGGAGGAGAGGAGTGCTGACATTCAGTTAGTGGGGATACGTGGTATCATCCCCTGGAAAGAAATCTACAGTACCTAATTCTAAATATGGTAAATAAATATGGTAATTTCTCAAAAGATCCTGGCAACATTTTAAGACGTTCTGAAGTTTTCCAATCCTGTTTGTATGCAATGATGATTGCCATTCTAGATGACTGCCCTGCACAGACCAGCTTATATATATAGCCTTATAAACTGATTCTTTAAGTAATAGCAAGAAAATACAAAAATGCTTTCCCTATAGTTACTTGTAATTAGAATATATTAATTAGTATTGCTTCTGATCGTATAAATATCCTAAACATTCAGTCCTAGTATCATAAATAATTTACCAAATGCCTCCGGGTTTTAGTAATTTGGATGCTCAATGTTAAGTTTGAAGGGCCTGTCTACACCTAGCCCTAGATTAACATTGCAGATAGATCCTTGCCAAATTAGACAATAAAATTATGTATTCATTTATAGAACCTGAACAAAAAAGTAAAGACATACAGTATATTGGAAAAAAAATTAAATACTTAAAAGTTTTATTCTTTAAAAAAAAAATCAATTAATTGACCTCCAACGTCTAACCTACATAGCTTAATGTTGATTAATTTCTACCTGTGGTAGGACTTGCATTTTCTGGAGAGCCTTTCCTTTTAACCCACAGCTTTGTTATACAAATCCCGTCAAATGTGGCTTATTTAACCAATCATGCTTGTGATACGCGATCTCAGCCAGACGGGACAGTTGCGTGCAAGCGATGTATTTATTTCATTGTTCAGCTTCTATATTATATTCAGGTTATATTTTATTTGTTGGCTAGTGAGTGTGGGTGTGTATTCAGATTCATTCCATTTGGCCGGAGGAATAAAGCATGATTGACTGATAATTGATCTCAGCCCATGCTTAAAAGAGAGTCAGTTGGCTGTATTCAAGAATAAAGATGCAACTTAATCCAGACTGGGAAATGTTAATATTTACCTGGTTCCGAAAGACTGGTGAACTGGTGGTAGCAAGTTGGGACTGGCAAGCGCGATAAGATACAATGTGAAGCCTGAAGGCCAGAGAAGACGACCAAGAAAGCTTCCTTCCCCCCTACCTTGAGATGATGTTGTTCTCCTTCTCAATTATGACCAGGGCTACCACAAAGACCAAAAGAATGGCGTACTTGCTCTTCATCCTCAGGCGGTGTAGGAGTTCCCAGATATCTTGAGACAATGTGAGAATTTTATCCATGGGGAAAAAATGTCTTTTTCAACAGCTTGCCAGCGAAAATTCCCTCGCAGAGGGAAAAATGAAACGTCCCGTGTCCTGTGGTTCTTTAGCGATATGGAAAGCAGTCACTGGGATCAGTTTATCTTTTTCAGGAGATGTTGTCCTGCAGAAAGAAAGAGAAGATAGAATGGATTGAACATCTCCCCTTCAGGCTGAGGGACAAATAAATAAATACACATCTATTCAAACAAGTTGCCAGGCCGATATCTTCTAAATGGATGCTGTACAAGAAAGTGCTTGGCACGGAGTCTCTGAGAGTCAGGAACAAATCTTCACACTGATTAATTGGACTAATTATATCCTGAAAACTCCACTCCCCTTTCGCTCCTCTTTATTCCCTATGAGAGGGGCCATTCACTGTCCACCTGTGCCTTTACTCCCGAGTCGGCCCTTGTTCCTTAACTGTTCCCTTCTCCTGGCAGCTCTGCACATGCAAACATCGGGGCAGGCTCCAGCTGTTTTTCTGCCCCACTGAACTACAACTTTGAAGGCAGCTGATAACTGTTGGACGGCCTTGGCCCCATCTCCTGCCTCCGAGGCAGAGCACTCATCAGAGCCTTCCCCAGACTCCAGGACTGGCCCATGTTCCTCCCCAACCTCCTCACTGTCTGAGTCTGCCACCAGCTCTGTTGGCCGCTGGTGGGCCACAACCCTTTTTAGTTCTAGGTTGGATCTCTCTTTAATGATCTTCCACCTCTTATGTCTTGTTCTGTCCTCAGGTGCTTTGGAGAATAGGTCGACCCCATCTTCTCTGTGTCAGCCCCTCAAGTACTGATTTACAGGAGCTGAGTTCACACTTTCAGGCCACAAACCATGTCTTGTGTATCACAAGGGCTGGTTTGTAACACAGTATGCTAAGCCACAAACCAAACACATTTTGACTTAGCGCAATGCATATATCTTAATTTTTGTGTGTAGAAAAAGTGGTCTTGTCTAGATCTTTTGATGGTTAGGATTTCACTTTGAAGATGTCTGTGGGGCATGTGCTTGATTTCGGCATCCATCAAAAAATACTTCCATAACAAATAATTCTATTTCTTTGCAATTCAGAGTTAAGCAGCAAATAAAACAACAAAACCAACAACAAAACAACAAAAAGCAGATGAAAATATAATTTAAAAAATATTAAGATTGTGCGGAAATGGATAAGTTAACATTAAAGATAAAGGACAAAGAAGATACTGGATATTTCTTTTTTTTACCAATAGTTAGATAATAAAGATAGAAATTAGAAGTTGGAAGAATACTATTATATGCAAGTAAAGAATATTATTACTATTATTATATGTAAATTGACTAAGACAATACACTGTTTATTAAGCACTCATATATGTTAAATAAAAATGTATAAATAACAATTAAAAAACAACAACAACAAAACCAAAGTACAGGTAGTTCTTGAATTAAGATCATAATGGAGCCTGTGCATCATGGTCGTAAATCAGATCACCTCATAAGATCAACCCAACTTTTTTCACAGCATCATTAAGCAAATGCTGTGGTTAAGCAAACAACGTGGTCAGTAAATGAACGCAGGGTTTGCGACGCAGTGTTTTTGAAAAAACAAACAAACAAACCCAGAAATAAATGCTGTTTTTTTGCAAAAACATAATAAAACATAGCCATTGTAATGGTAGACTGCTGCAACAGCTGTAAATGCAGGTCAGTTGTGCAACTGACTGAAGCTGGTTGTCAGAACTTTGAATCTGAGTTATAAATACACCCAGAGATCGGTCATAATTTCAAACAGTCACTAAGCGAATGGTCATAAGTCAAGGACTACTTGTATGCAACTCTTGCTGGCTGATCAGATTGTGAAATTGTTCTCCTTAAAAAAAAAAACCTCTTACATAGAGAAAACTAGCTTATCCAAAACATAGAGCCCACGCTTTCCGCTCGCATGTTTATTATTTTATAGATATAGAATTATAATTTTTTTAAAAAATATGTCTGAACATTGCAGCAATGCAATAATACTTAAGAGCTGTAACCTGATCCTCTTTGTTCTCCTCCCTCTTCTGTCATTTGGGAGACTGTTTTTCCCCGTTAATTTTCTGAGGATCAAAGCTCTGGCTTTGCCATCACAGCTGATAAAATTCACCAGGCAGCCGTTAATTAAGACAACCGTGCACACTTTAAGCAATTACATATTTCAGATCTTACACAAGCTGCTCCCAACTATCCATGAAAGGAGCTCATTTCCCCCCCCCCCCGCGCCCCCCCCTCAGGCTTTCAGGCAAAGCGAGAAGAGAAGAGAAGAGAAGAGAAGAGAAGAGAAGAGGATGTTGCTGCTATAAGAATCAAATTGCCTTCAGTCCATCTTTCATTAAAGCAGCTACCAGAATGGAGCCGCAGGCAATAAATATCATAGGGCAGAATCAATGCTGGTCCAGGATATTGGACAACTAAGACCAACTTTTAAAAGAAGCAAAAGAAAACCAGCTGATTCTTGTTAGCTATATCAATTAGCATCTTTAAAGAAAAAAAAAACCCTCTTAATTCTTAACAATATATTAAACTTGCTATCTTTCAAAAATAAAAAAGGGCATAATGAGCTTGTAATTACCTTGGAAGGGGGGTGGGTGTCATTTTGTTCCAACAAACTCAAGAAGAATGCAGTAAAAGCCTTTGTGTCTATATAGCCAAATTGCTCCTCCCAGGAATTAACACTTGCTTGATGGAAGGCTTAAAGAGACAGTCTTCTAACATGGACAACATATAAATTAAAAAGTTGGCAGACTAAAATGAAGACCCATGCCCTTGAAAAGGCCAAGCAGGTTGTTTTTTCCACCCCCATGGAGCTCTGACTCCATGGGAACTTCTCAAATCCTTTGTTTGGAGTAGATCTTAGTCTATGGGTGTGTGCAACTATGGACCCTTTACAACCTGTGGACTTCAACTCCCAGAATTCCTAAGCCAGCTAGTTTGTTTGCCCATGGCTGGCTCAGGAATTCTGGGAGTTGAAGTCCACAGAATGCAAAGAGGCCATAGTTGCGCAACCCGTCTTAGTCCTTTGGTTTGCTAAACTGCGGCACTGGCTTAACCTAGCACAATGCTAGAGTCCCACCATGCATTTCTTGAAGCTCTTAATCCACTTAAATTTTAGATGTTTTTGCTTTGTCGGTATCAACACTTCTAGGTACTTAGTTGTCACTTTACATGTTATCCTATTTAATATAATTTTAGTATTTACATTATCATTTAATATAGGCTGTACCCTGGATCTCACTTATAGATAGATGTTAGTTAGCTTGTTTTCCAAAGGCATTTTAACTCTGACTTGAATTCTATTTTGTTTATTATCCACGCGGGTCTTCGACCACACAATAAATTGAATTGAAATTGCACGATGCTAGTGTCTGCCATTAAAATAAGATTTGCTTTCTTGAATTGAGCATGGAGCTGCGGATGCTTTGATCAAGGGTTTGTGTATCAGTTAAATTTTTAAGTTTTTAATCAATTTTAACTCTAACTGTTTTATATTGGGTTTTTCTTAACTAATTAGCCATTCTATTTGTATTTTTAACTTGTTTTTATTTGTATTTTTTTTTCTTGTTTTTTTACTTGGCTGTGCACCGCCTCGAGTCCTTCAGGAGGGAGGCGGTATACAAATGAAATAAAACTCAAACTCAAACTCAAACAATCCAGGGAGATAACAGTGGATCCTTTGATTAAAATATTCTGATTGTTTCTGAGTCATTTTTTTTTTCTCAACCTTGTCAGTTTTAACGTGTGGACTTACAGAATTGTGAGTTCTAGTTCCACTTTAGGCATGAATGTCAATTGGATGGCTTTGAGCCATTCTCTCTCAGCCCACAACCTCAGGCTCGGTGACCAGCATTAAAAGCCAGCTGATTCCCCACCTCCTAAAAAAAAGTGGAACTCTAGTAAGGGGACTCTATTCTACGCATTCTGTTTTTTCTATACTAGACGTTATAATCGATGAAGAATTCAGTTAGAATGGAACGTGAAGTTGATCTAGATCAGCGTTTCTCAGTCTTACCCAACTTTAGGTCTAGTTTTCAATTCTCAGAATTCCCTACCCAGCCTCATCCCTAAGTTCCAGGAGTTGGAAGTCCAGATAGCTTAAAGTTACTAACATTGAGAAACAATGATCTAGAGGAGAGGATGGTCTAGATCAGAGGATGATCTAGATCCGTGATGGTGAACCTATGGCACGGGGCCCACAGGTGGCATGCAGAGCCATCTTACTGGGCACACAAGCTGTCTGCCAACTTATCTCCAGCTGAGCATTCACATGCATTTGTGCATGCACGCGTGCACGACTGCAGAGACCCAGATGGTCTTCGGGCCTCCACTGTGTGTGCATGCGCGTGATTGCAGCAGGAAATCCAGCTGGTCTTTGGAGCTCCCCTGCGCATGCACACACAATTGTTCATGTGTGTGTGAATGCCTACACGCAGCGTGTGTGCATTGCACATGCAAAATCTGCATGCATGCACAGATAGTGCAGTTGCATGTGCAGCGCATGTGTAGGAGTCACACGCAAGTGCGGATGGCACGTGGAAAGCACATACTTTTTGGCACTTGGTAAGCAAAAGGTTTGCCCCCACAGATCTAGATCCTTACAGTGAGGATGATCTAGATCAGGGTTCCCAAACTTGGCAACTTTAAAACATGTGGACTTCAACTCCCAGAATTTCCATACAAAGTTTAAAAGTTTCCAAGTTTGGGAACCCTTGATCTACAGACTAGACCAGACATGGGCAAACTACGGCCTGCGGGGCCACATCCGGCCCGTTGAGCTTTTTAATCCGGCCTGCCGAACTAGTTACTAGCAGGGAGTTGAGGCGAATGTTTGCTGCACAGAAGATGCTGACGTTGTTTGGCTCAACCGACGTATGTGAACAGACATTCAGCATCATGAACATCAACAAAGACCGTCACAGATCCAAGTTAACTGACCAACACCTCAGATCTATCTTGAGAATTGCCACAACAAACATAACGCCGGACACTGATGCACTTGCAAAAAAAGGAGACCAACAACACTGTTCCCACTGAAACTGAATGAGAGTTTATTACTGCGTTATTA